>JAUZST010011462.1:0-36871 GCA_034779995.1 Parotocinclus haroldoi | reverse complement strand
TACAGAAATGACTACCAATCTCTGGTTTACAAAACAGGTTTAAATAAATGAAACAGATTCATTTTTCAATATGTAACTTATGTACCTTATGCACTGCATTTTTCTTTTTGGTCTCAGTTTCGCTTTGCCACATGCCGGGAGACTGGAATGATGATTGTTGGGAGTATATGTGCTATGCTCCATGGATCTGCTCAGCCACTCATGTTACTTGTGTTTGGGATGCTGACAGACACTTTTATTGACTATGACATTGAGCTGAATGAACTGCTAGATCCAGCCAAGCACTGCTTTAACAATACCATTCAGTGGATAAATCTCACAGCTGAGGAGAACTTGGCACTCAACATGACCAGAACCTGCGGGTAAAACACAAAATAGCTTTTAATAGTTCATATACAGAGTGCGTCACCTATGTCTATTTACCCACCTATGCCTCCACCTATGTCCCCACTTATTATACAGTTTTCCTGGATATTTTTTATAATTATTTACACAGTAGAAGAAATGTATTGAAAATATTGTTTGTGGTAATCACACATACAGTTGGTTATATGAGTTTCCTGAGTACAGTATTCCTTTAATGCTATCTGAGGATGTGGATTAATGCTCATCCGCACTTTCTTTTTACTTCAGGTTGTTAGATATAGAATATGAGATGACTAATTTTGCATACTACTACAGTGGCATTGGAGTCACTGTCTTCATCCTAGGATATGTACAAGTGAGTCATGCACGCAATATTTAAATTTGGGGTACTGTTAATGTTTAACTACGGTTTCATTTTTATTCAGGTTTAGCAACAAGTCTGGGGAAATGAAAATACATTTCAATACATTGGCAATTGTTTTTAATGTTAACTGTAGACTTTTAACCTGTGCTACTTCCTGGTCAGATCTCATGTTGGGTCACGAGTGCTGCTCGACAGATCCGGATCATCCGCAAGCTCTACTTTAGCAAGGTTATGAGGATGGAGATTGGCTGGTTTGACTGCAACTCTGTGGGAGAGCTCAATACACGCATGTCTGAGTAAGATGATCAACGGCTCCTCAATCACACATACACATATTACTCTTAATATCATACAGACATGTACTAATGTTGTAATATACCTCTATATGATCTGCCCTCCAGTGATATCAATAAGATAAATGATGCCATAGCAGACCAAGTAGGAATCTTCATTCAGCGATTCACCACCTTTGTCTGTGGTTTCCTAATGGGATTTGTGAAGGGCTGGAAACTTACACTGGTCATCATCTCTGTATCTCCCCTCATTGGACTGGGAGCTGCTCTTATGGCTTTGGTAAGAACCATTATTTAGGATAAGGAAAGTGTCATATCGGTTGAGAGTAGGCATATCTGATTACTGCTTTTACTGCTCAGACAACTCTTTGGTACTAACTGACATCTTGAACAAGTGCTTAAACATTCTGAAAATCTAATTAATACACACTAAATGTACTAATTAAATGATCTGAAGAAACTCCTTCCTACACTTTTTCTGTTTCTCTTTTGTCCTTCATTGACTCTCTGTTTTCTCCACTAATGCCTCTAATACTCTTTTTACTGTAACCAATTCTACCAATACATTTTGAATGCCCTTGCTCTGTCGGTACCACTACTTTCCCATTATTATTTGTTTTTTATTTTTGCACAGGACCAAATCACAAATCATTGTTCATCAAACAGTTGTGTTTTCATTTCATTTTGAATTTATTATTTAGCACGGCATTGTGTGATCACGACACTCATGTTATGGCAGTTGAGCAATTACCGTTTCATTTCAATCCAACCTATATGAA
Organism: Parotocinclus haroldoi; assembly: GCA_034779995.1. Taxonomy (NCBI): domain Eukaryota; kingdom Metazoa; phylum Chordata; class Actinopteri; order Siluriformes; family Loricariidae; genus Parotocinclus; species Parotocinclus haroldoi. Next base: position 35,069 of record JAUZST010011462.1, on the reverse strand, counting down.
AACCCTGACGATCACTATAATATCTATCAGACAAACACCTATTACAATTTAAAGTGGAGCCTGAAAGTTTGAGTCCTCTTTTCTTGTATTTCTGCATAAATATGACCTACAATCATCAGTTTTTCACATTATAGGTTTTAAAGGTAGATATTGATAACCTAATTACAAATGAGACACAAAATGTTAAATGTGGCCACTTATTTATTCAGTATTACTTTGCAACTAGACTTCGATGGTGCCACATATACTAAAGGTTTCCAGGAATTTTGGAGGAATGGCACAACATCCTGCACCAGGCTTAGCAGTGGGGATTAATGTATTTTTTGTACAACCATCCTTTTTTTAAAGCCACAACCCCTTTATAAAGATCCAGAAGTATATAGGAAATCCTGAGTGCTTTTTGTGGCTAAATGGAAAAACTGGGTTTTTTTTGTAAGAACTCCCAAATAACTTGGTAGAAGGGAGGTGGTGTATAATTGCAGATTTGAAGATTCAGTGACCCTGAAATGCTACTGTCTTACTGAGCAGCATGGATGATTTGTCATTTGTCTGTCTTGTTCTGACTGTCTTTAACTGTTGTTTTTTTGTATGCAGGAGTTAATGATACTTTATGTTAATGATTAAGTATAGGAGTTATAGGCTTTGTTAAAATTACATATAATGTTTTAAACATATAGTTTCTGCTTGTTGTTCCCAGTTTGTAGCTAAGCTGACAGGCCGGGAGCTACAAGCATATGCTAAAGCAGGTGCTGTAGCAGATGAGGTGCTCTCTTCCATTCGGACTGTGGCAGCCTTTGGTGGAGAGAAGAAGGAAGTTGTGAGGTAAGTTTTACATCCTCAGAATAACTCTACAGACTATTTTACTACTCATTCTGAAGTCTCAGGAGAAATTTTTAGATGACTTTTAAAATTGGATTTAGCATTGTAGCATTTAGCATTTGTAGGTGAATTCTTTCCCATATTTGCGTGATTTACACCAGTTGCTCAACAGTCCGAGGTCTCCGTTGTCGTATTTTTCACTTTATAATGAGACAAACATTTTCAAAGGGAGACAGGTCTGGACTGCAGATGCGCCAGTCTAGTACTTGCATTCTTTTATTACAAAGCCAAGCTGTTGTAACATGCATACGTGGCTTGGTATTGTATTGGTGAGATAAACAGGGACATCCCTGAAAAAGACTAAGTTCCTTGTAATTTCACGATCAGAAACATTGTTCTTAAACTGTTGCACTATCTCACGCAGTTGTTCACAAAGTGGTGAAAATCACCCTATCCTTGCTTGTGAGCCTTTTGGGGATGCTCCCTTTATACCCAATCATATCATTTACCTGTTTCCAATTAACCTGTTCACCTGTGGAATGTACTAAACAGGTGATTATTATAACTTTGTTGTCTTTTGGAACACGTTGCAGGAATCAAATTCAAACAATAAAGTTTATCTGTTTGAACATTAAATATCTTGTCTTTGTAGAGTATTCGACTGAATATAGGTTGGAAAGGATTTATAAATCATAGTATTCTGTATTTATTTATTATTTAGTTATGTCCCAACTTTATTAGAATTGGGGTTGTACTTATCTAAAACTTGACCTTCAGTAGCATAGTGTTTATTTAGTGTACTAATGTAATGTAATGTATCACCTTTTTTTGCTGTCCTTTCCATTCACTTTCTATTCTTGTGAAGGTATGATCACAATTTGATCTCAGCTCAGCGCTGGGGCATTAGGAAAGGTCTGATTATGGGATTCTTCACTGGCTACATGTGGTTCGTTATATTTCTTTGCTATGCACTGGCCTTTTGGTATGGCTCCAGTTTAGTGATTGACACAGTAGAGTACAGCCCTGGAACCCTACTTCAGGTATAACAAACACACACACACAAACACACGCGCAAATCCATGAACTCCTTCCTCATATCCCTGTACATTTCTGTTGTCACTCTTCTTGTGTCTGCCATGGCTGTAGGTGTTTTTTGGGGTGCTTATCGCAGCACTGAATCTAGGACAGGCCTCTCCCTGTCTGGAGGCTTTTGCTGCAGGCCGAGGTGCTGCTACCATAATCTTTGAGACCATTGATCGAGTAAGAACCTCTTTATCTCTTTAAAAGCTATTAATAAGATTTATAACTCTGCCATTCAACTGACACAGTAATCAGGAGAGGATGGTGTACTATACAAATATTGTTTCCATAAGGTTCCTTTACAGGTACAATTCCTCGCAATAAAGAGTAAAGGCCACAGAGTAAAGGCTTATTGCAGCTTTGACTATTTTGCAATATGCAAACTAAGTCAATATCATCTTTTTCATTACCATTAATTATTACATTTCAAAAGCAATTAAAACAAGACATGCCTCGTTTATAGGAGCCAGAAATAGATTGCCTGTCTGAGGCTGGCTACAAACTGGATAAGGTAAAAGGAGATCTGGAGTTTCACAATGTGACGTTCCACTACCCGTCCAGGCCAGAAGTAAAGGTAAAAATCTAAATCAACCCTGACATATCCACGTTACTGAATTGCCCAGTGGTGGTTAGTCAAGAAATTTGTTACAAAATTCCAGTGAGATTATTAGGTTTTTTTTAATGAGTGTCCAATATTGCCTAAACATTTAGACCGCTGTGTTTCACTTACCATTTTTTTATGTAATAAGACTTCCTTAAGTGTGTGTGTGTACTTTTAATCACTCACTGAGCTCTGTTGCAGTCAGAATAAGGTGCACCAGTACAATCTTTGGGGTCCCTCAATACACACATGCCAATTTTCTTTTTCCAGTACAATTGAAGCAAAAATAAATACTTGCCTCCCACATTTCCTGCCTTACAGACCCCTGGTCAGACTATCTATGACCACTAGAACTGTCACTAGAACGAATCTGTATTTCAAAAATAACCAGACCACTGGGCATCCTGCTCGTCTAAATGTGTTATGATGAGAATTTAATGATGAGTCTGTAATGATTTAGAAATGTTAAGGTTGTTTATCTATTGCAGATTCTAGATCAACTCACTCTGCAAGTAAAATCTGGGGAGACCACAGCATTTGTAGGGTCAAGTGGGGCAGGAAAAAGCACAGCAATACAGCTTATCCAGCGCTTCTATGACCCCAAAGAGGGCATGGTAAGAAGGAAGAAAATGTACTTATGTTGTTATTTCACTAACAGTGTTGTTGGAGATTAAATGTTTAGGTGAGAAAGTCAAATGAAGATTCTTTTTGTTGTATTAATTTAGATTTGATTTGACATAATTAAACCAAGTCTATAAACATTATATCTCAATACATTGCCATTTCTGGTCCCTCTGTTACTAGGTCACTCTGGATGGTCATGACATTCGTGGACTGAATATTCAGTGGCTTCGTTCGCTCATCGGCATTGTAGAGCAGGAACCAGTTTTATTTGCCACGTCCATTGCTGAGAATATTCGATACGGTCGCCCTGGTGTGTCTCATGATGACATTATCAAAGCTGCCAAAGAGGCAAACGCCTACAACTTTATCATGGACTTACCACAGGTAGACCTTAATAGAATTCAGAAACAAATTTTATTTTCTGTTCACCAGTATTCAAAAACGTTTAACCCTAGATAATTTAAAGTTAACCCTAGATCTTAGCAGTATACACCGAATATATAGAAAAATACAAAAGCCTTCACATGCGAATACCTATGAGTCAAATATCATAATGTTAGTTTAGCATTGTGTGTCACAGCAAGAGGGTCCTGGGTTCAAACCCAGGGTGGAGTGGCCTTGGTCCTTTCTGTGTGGAGTCTGCATGGGTTTACTCCAGGTACTCGGGTTTCCTCCCACAGCCCAAAGACATGCGTGTTAGGTTAACTAATTACTCTAAATTGGCATTGACTTAAGTGTGTGTGTATATAACCATTCCTGATATAACCTAACTTGTGTAAACTTGTGTGTCGCTGAGATAGCCACTGATACAACGTTACTTAAAACCAAACAAACAAACATCTTTGTGTATTGAAACTGACACAGAGCAACTTTATTGATCGATGATTACCTGAATCACCATTAGTGAGAAAAAGGAACGAACAGTTTGATTTACGCAATTCGCTTTTGGTCTGGTTTCAGAAATTTGACACAATGGTTGGTGAAGGTGGTGGCCAAATGAGTGGTGGCCAGAAGCAAAGAATTGCTATTGCTCGAGCATTGGTGCGGAATCCCAAAATTCTTCTGCTGGACATGGCTACATCAGCACTCGACAATGAGAGTGAAGCTATTGTACAAGAAGCGCTAGATAAGGTCAGCCACAATTACACACTACTGGTTTCCATCAAGTTAAGTCCAAGTCAGATTATTCAGACACTGAAGAGAATTAATCAAACTGAAGTAGTACTGACAATACTGTAGCATAATTTAAGTAACACCACTATATACACGTGTAAGAACATTTACCATGAAGATTGCTGCTCAGACCAAGATGTAAACCTATCACCTTAAAAATGTGATATAGTCAAACACCAGCTCGCTGAATAATCTAAAATGCCCTTAGTATGCTAATATGTGATGGATATATCCCTGTCTCTTGCCCCCCTTTCCGCTGATTAGGCACCGGCTTTCCAACAACCCTGACCAGGATTAATAGTAATAATAATATGAATGAATGAGTGAATAGTTATATATTATATAATTCTAATAATTATAATACAGGAAATAGGAAGGGACATAAAAACAGGAAGTAACAGAAGGGGGGTGCTCGTTATTCGAAAAAACTGTATCTCTTATCTGCGTCATTTAATGGAATGAGGTAAAATTCACGTTACAGGGATTAATTATACATTTCTATTAATAAAATATACATGACTTATTACCAGTAAATACTGATATTAATTAAGAGTCAAATGTTTGGACACGACTTGAAACCATATTTCAAGCAATAGTCTATTCTATTGCCATTCTATATGTATGAGTGCAATCACTGTTCATAGCGCTGTTTACAATGGTACATTGTCTCAAAGCAGCTTTACAATCTTAGATTATCTTAAAAGCCCAATCCCAAGTTGAGCAAGGCTAGGGATACAGTGGAACGGAAAAACACCCTAAAAGTAGAAGGAAGAAACCTTGGGAGGACCAAGACTCAAAAAGGGACCCGTCCTCCATAGGTGGCCTAAATGTTAATAAGGTAAATACTTAAAAGTATATTAAAGTAATAGTAAAATTAAGTAAGCAATACAATTTAATTACAGACTGTAGACTCTCTATTTCTCCACATACGTCAGAAGTTGGGCATATTAGTCATTTGACAGTTAACAGCTGCACAGATAATAGCTTAAATAAATACCTTATAGAGCAATAGATTCAGTACAATTTCAATAAAATGATTAATATAAGTTCATTAAAACAGCTAAAATAAAGAAAAGTGCATTGAAAACAGGTGTCCAAACTTTTGAATGTGTTTGTGAAGGTTCGAATGGGACGCACCACCATTTCCATTGCCCACCGTTTGTCAACAATAAAGAACGCTGACGTGATTGTGGGATTTGAGCATGGGAGAGCTGTTGAGCGAGGCAAACATCATGAACTGCTGGACCGAAAGGGTGTCTATTTCACTCTTGTGACGCTACAGAGTCAGGGAGACAAAGCGCTCAACCAGAAAGCCAAACAGAGTATGTAACAACCAGAGTTCAATTTGTACACACTAAAACAAACACTAGTAAGGGATTAAAACATAAACAATATTACTAACTTGAAATGTTTTTCCTTTTAGGTTCTGAGAATGCTGTTGAGGATCCTGATGAAGAAATGACAAGTTTTGCTCGAGCAGGAAGCTATCGGGCAAGTCTAAGGTGACATAGATCATAACGATTATAAAGCAAACATTAGCTAACAACAATGATGGCATATCATAATGCTGTACACTCAAGCTATCAACTCTATTTTGAATAAATAGCTGCAATAATACATTTTTGGGTTAATATGGGAACAGGTGTCAAAGTGGATAATTCGTCCATTGTATAAACACTGAGCACAAGGTAAAGATACACTGGAATCTGTTAGAGGGCATTTCCTTTCTTTCACTTACATCTGTTGGTAATTATTTGTGGGGTGGGAGGAATCCAGATTACTTCTAAGAACCTTAAAGAAACATGGCTATAACATGCCATAATGTAGCAAGATGAGATTATAGCAAGAGACGAGGTTAAAACTGTGTAGCAGCAAAACTTCATGCAGTGCCTTTACAGTTCATATTTTTAGTATGTACCGCTGTGTACCGCTGAATGGCACTGCATTCTATAAAGACGTTACATAAAATGGATGTTGAACAGCATTACCATTGTCATCTCATATTTTTAGGATGCTGTAATGTAAATACAAAGAGTAAGTGCTCATAGTTACACACACACACACACACACACACACACACACATGTGGACTTCTGCTATTACGTTTTAACTCCCACCTCTGCTCATGAATCTGCAGCACACGTTCCGCTCTCTCTCTTACACACACACACACACACATGCAATGTCAAGTGCCCTGATCTACTACTACAGTACATTAAACCTAAACATATTTACTGATGATAAGGCTGATCCTTCACCATGGATGAACCCCTATGTAGCTACATACCAATCAGGCTTTTACAGTGCATGGCATCGATTTTTTTTCATTATCTCTTTTGACATTTCTGTTTTTCTGTATAACATATTGCAGGGCATCCATTCGTCAACGAACTAAATCAGGCTTGTCCAATGTCATACCAGAATCCTCAGTATCAATTGCAGGAGAAATGGGTCCCCGGTCATATACCGAACCGTACGTTTCCCAAGAAGCAACCAAAAAAGTAAGGGATTCCCAATGAATTAAGCCATATACAGACATGTTTGCTAATTATGTTTCAGTGCATGCATAGTAACCTACCTCCATATAATCACACAATTTATTTTCCCCCAAAATTGCAATTGTAGTTGTAACAATACCCTGTGTCTGTGTGTTTTGGTTATGTATAGGTTGAAGATGAATATGAAGAGGAGGTAGTGGAACCAGCTCCAGTGGCAAGGATTCTGAAGTACAATGCCCCTGAATGGCCTTACATGCTTTTTGGCTCTTTTGGAGCAGCTGTAAATGGTGGTGTCAATCCAGTGTACTCTTTACTCTTCAGCCAGATATTAGCAGTAAGTGATGATTTCTATCTGGCTAGCAATATGATATTTGTTACTCCATAATTGATGTATTAATGTTAGACTTTCACTTTTTTTATGCAGACCTTCTCGATGTCTGACCCTGTTGCCCAGAGAAGAGAGATTAATGGAATCTGTCTGTTCTTTGTGCTAGTTGGTGTAATCTCTTTCTTCACACAAGTACTACAGGTAACCACTAATATTTACCCTGTCCTTTAACCTTTGTTTTGCTACCTGTAAAACAATATTAGCAACACTGAGCAAACTTACTAAGATTAGAAGAGTCTAATGACTCTTTCCTGGCCATTATATTTCCTGTAATGGTTTCTTTGCCTACAACAATTAGAACAACACCTTCTTTTTTACTATAACTCTGTACAATTTAACATTTCACTTCGCAGTGAACATGAGCAGCATTATTTCAGCTAAACTGATTAGGAAATGTTTGTATCTGTTAAAGTCATGAAACTACAAGCAAAATCCAATGTTCAGTAAACTATTGCGGTGGTCATTGTGTAGAGTGACATATTGTATGTAGAAGAAAGCTATTAATACATTTGCATCTTGTCTCTCAACAAACATTACATAAACATAAACTTGTTGTTTATGACTTATGCAGAATACATGTCTTCCATTGCTCAGTTAAAACCTAACAATGCTACTAGTCAGCGGAATTCAGGAAATAATTGATTACAATTTATTATAGATTATTTATTACATTATTTTTATATTGTGATATCACCTCACTTTAGGAAAAGGTAGATGCACACAGCTTACAGTTAGTAATAAATGCGGTAACTGTTTTCCAGCTCATCATCTCTATGTAACTCTGGCTCTCCATCTCTCAGGGTTATTCATTTTCCAAGTCTGGGGAATTACTGACACGCAGACTAAGGCGCCTGGGTTTTCATGCCATGCTAGGTCAAGAGATTGGCTGGTTTGATGACCACAGGAATAGCCCTGGGGCACTGACTACAAGGCTAGCCACGGACGCTTCGCAAGTCCAGGGGGTAAGTGTAAAATACATATTTTATCTCCTTGCAAGGTTAACTGGATATTCTATCAAGGATGACTTGTGGTTCTTTTGCAGGCCACAGGCTCACAGATTGGAATGATTGTGAACTCTCTGACCAACATTGGAGTGGCCATTATCATCTCGTTCTACTTCAGTTGGAAGCTCACTTTGGTCATATTGTGTTTCTTGCCTTTCCTTGCTCTCTCTGGTGGATTCCAGGCCAAGATGCTTACTGGCTTTGCAAAGCAGGACAAACAAGCCATGGAAGCAGCAGGGCAGGTAGAGCCGGAACCCTCAATTTAATCCTCAGGTTATGGCTCTCATGTGATTCACTAATGATTCACCATCATCAGATGCTTCACTACTTTAAATTCCAACGATAAACTAGTTATCTGTGCCTGTGTGAAGGATGACAGTCTTCGCTGTTGAGCAGAACAATATTAGACAATAATTAATGTCATTTTCTGTGCATGTTAACTGCATTAGGATGTCTTGTGAGAAACCATTTGAAAATATGATTTGGCCAACATCCTGATCCTCCATGATTAGGAGTGAATGAGGAATATAGAAAATGTGTCAAGGATTAAAATTTTCAACACTTTTCTTTCATCTTATTATTTTTAGATTGATTTAAGACATACAGTCACTTTATTAGGTACACTTATTGTCCATTCTATCAGTTTTACTTGCCATATAAAAGCAGACCATCTGTTAGTCCAACTGTTTCTCTATATTATTGGAGACATTTCTGCTCTCTACCTTTTTACTCCACTTTATTCTGTCCTCTAATGGGCCAGACCCCCACAGGAACATTACAAATATGTTTGGGTGGTTGATCATTCTCAGCACTGTAGTTACACAGAAGTGGTAGTGTGTTAGTGTGTGGTATGACTGGATCATACACAGCAGTTCAGAGTTGACTCACTGTACACTACCATGACCAAGACTCTACCTACCATGTTGCTCCATCTTGTAGATGTAAAGATCAAGCTAGTAGCTCATCTGCTCTTGCAGTTTGTGTTAGTCAACATCAAATCCTTCATCAGTGCCTACTGATACTGGTGGCTGGATATTTTTGGTTGGTGGACTATTTTCAGTGTGTTAGAAACTTTTCCGAAGAGGGCTTCCAGTAGACTGGGGTCAGGATACTATGGTCTTCATCAGATAGAGTGTTCTTTTATTGATGATTGTGAGCAGTGATGGATGTTCAAGTTGAGGAGATAATCATGAGCGCGAAAATGCTCACAAAAGTCTAGGACCCATGGAAGGCTGGTCCAGTCTAGTGGAGCATCAAGGTATTCCCATACATGGTGTTCTCCAGCCACGGGAAGGGGGTCTAAACAAACGGTTTTGAGACAAAAAGGCAACAGGAGCGGTGAGGTGTTGAGACAGTAGGTCACAGTAGGGTACTCACAGGTCACTTTACGAGGAGAGTGCGCCTTCCTGTTTCTACATTCACTGTATCCACTCAATTTCCACCACATTGTTGTTACGTTGTTTAGTCCCCTTTACAACGTATATGGTATCTATAGGATAAGTGAAACTAACAAAATGGTCAATGAATATAGAAACAAGCAGGTTTACTGAATAAAGTGACTGGTGAGTGTATATGTTCATGTTAGTGGATGGAATTTGAATAAAAGCACTTTTAGTGTTCTTTCACTTCTGAAAACCATTTTAAATTGAACCCTTTGTTCCCAAACAGTACTCTCTTAAGTAATGAAATGTAATGTATATAAGTGTTTGATTCAGTACATCTCTGTCTCTCATAATGTATGGATGCAGATATCTGGTGAGGCACTGAACAACATCCGCACCATTGCTGGGCTTGGTAAAGAGCGTGTATTTGTGGAAATGTATGAGGCTCAGCTCGAGGCACCATACCATGCTGCATTAAAGAAGGCTAATGTATATGGTGCCTGTTATGGATTTTCTCAGTGTGTAGTGTTCATGGCAAATTCAGCATCATATCGGTTTGGGGGATATTTGGTACACCATGAGAACCTCCATTTCAGTTTGGTTTTCAGGTAAGAGTTACAAAATATCCAATGTTTTTTTTCTGTGAAACATGATCAATACAATTATCATTTTGCGACTGCTTAAATATAAAATATTCATGTTGGAAAAGTAGTAGAGATGTAATAATAGCAAACTAGAGTAAGAGTCTCTTTCTATCACTGTAGGGTCATCTCTGCTATTGTAACCAGTGGAACAGCTCTGGGAAGGGCTTCCTCATACACACCTGACTATGCAAAAGCCAAAATCTCTGCAGCCCGCTTCTTCCAGCTCCTCGACCGCACCCCCAAAATTAGTGTCTACAGTGACAAAGGCGACAAATGGGTGATTATCTAAAAATAAACTATACTTAAGATAAGATAATGGCTTTTTGTAAGGATTAATTCAAATTCAAATTAATTACATTACATTTAACCTCAACTTCAGACTTCAGAAAACAGAAAACTCTAATCTTTCTTCTCTAATTCCAGGCTGATTTTAAAGGTGATATTGAGTTCATAGACTGTAAGTTCACCTACCCAAGCAGACCAGATATCCAGGTTTTGAATGGCCTTACAGTAAGTGTGAGGCCTGGTCAGACTCTTGCCTTTGTGGGGAGTAGTGGCTGTGGCAAGAGTACTAGCGTCCAGCTTCTTGAGAGGTTTTACGACCCAGATTTTGGACAAGTGGTGAGAATGTATTAAACTACAGTACATAATTACTATAAGATGTTTTATATTCTAATGAAAGTATTCTTACTTTTTTGAGACATAAGGAACATTTGAGAAGAAATAACACATTTCATTTATTTCACTGGGATCTAGTTAATTGATGGACGTCATTCCACCAATATCAATGTTGCATTCCTGCGTTCGAAGATTGGGATTGTTTCCCAAGAGCCAATTCTGTTTGACTGCAGCATTGCTGAGAACATTCGCTATGGGGACAATCAAAAGGAGCTCAGCATGGATGATGTCATCTCTGCAGCCAAGAAAGCCCAACTTCATGACTTTGTCATGTCACTTCCTGAGGTAGTACAAATTTTCTTTCAGTGATTTATTTACCTGATTTAAGGTATTCTGAACCATTTAACAGTTATAAAGGTGTTTAAGCTAATAGCTGTGAAATGATGTATTGAATTAGTGATAAGTGTTAGACTATTGCATTCATTCTATAGGTATGCACTGTTTAATGTCCATCTCAACATTGTTTGTTTGTTTTAATGGCCGAGGTCTTAAAAATATTAGATACTAGGTAATAAAATAGGTAATAAAAATCTTTTGACTCCAAACATTGGGGCTGTAAACAGCTGGTCACTTCAATAGCCAATTGATGCTGCAGATTCACAAGTAGAGGTGGGAGTTAAAGCTTAAGGCTTATTTCAAGCATAAAAATTGTGTTGTGTAAAATGTGTGCATATCGTCTTCAAACGTATCAAGCCATGTAAGTTACAGTTAAAGCTACTGTACGCATTGGCAGCTGTTCAACACGAATGCTTTGATGAGTGTTTTCCTGAGTGAAGCTGCCCACAGTGAGCCAAAATTGAATAGAAATATTACTGTATGTTTGTGCTGCATTTAATCTATTTTTTTTTTTTGCTGAACAACTCCTTGTTTGTGCTGCTTTCATTTTTAAGAATCTGAAGATTACATTTTCTTACCTGAAACGTCATGCAGCATCATGTTAGTATTTGAATTATGTTTTGGTAACAGTAGTACTTCAGTTCCGTTTTTGATCACATGGGGAGCCAGCTTCTCAAAAAAGCTGTAGCCCAGCTGTAAGTGGTCAACCACGTCTACCTGGCCATTTGGGTCCTGAACCATGCACAGTGTAAAAGCATTCTCAGCATGCTAATGGAATAATATTGTGTAAGTTTCTGGTGTTATTGTATTAAGTGCACCAGTATTGCTGCAGTTATTAATAAAAACAGTTTTACTGTTAACCTGGCAACCGGAAATAACCAGCTACCATCTTCCTGTAGTCTGAAACTGACACTGATGAAGAGCATAATGAATACAGGTTAGGTAAGTGTGACCAATAATGTGACAAATAGATATATCTATCTACACCACTGTAACCGATATATTTTCAATAAAAAATAGGGGATATTTCATTATGGGAGACTTTTTGTGAATTTTTGTGAGCAGTATATATAAGGTCAGCAAGCTTCAACAAGTACATTTAAGGCATTTAGCAGACGCTCTTATCCAGAGCGACTCACAATTACAGATTTACAATCCAAGCAATTGTGGGTTAAGGGTCTTGCTCAAGGACCCAACTGTGGCACAGGTGGGATTTGAACCCTGAACCTTTTGGTTTAGAGTCCAGTGCCTTAACTGCTAGGCTACCACAGTCCCACACAGTAACTGTGGTGCTGAGAATTATCAACCATTACATCATATATATACCAAAGTTGTATAACTACTGGACTATGGACCTTCTGGTCTAATCTCCTTCTGGTTCAAAAGTCCTCCACCTCTGCCACAGTTGGGTCCCTGAGCAAGGCCCTTAACTCACAATTGCTTGTATTGTAAGACGGCATTACTTGTAAGTCGCTCTGGATAAGGCATCTGCTAAATACAAGTTAATGTAAATGTGTGGCTCTTTAAATGTCAGAATTTAGTAGTGGCTTCTTAGAACTAAAAGATGCTCTATATAGTATGTTGCATCCATACTGGTCAATAGGTATGGCAAACCAGTCATTAGCTTCCTTACTACACAATCTCACCGGACGGGCTACAACTTGTAAGACAGGTCCAAGACTGAGTTTTTCCACTGTTCAGCTGATTTAAGGTATGATTAAAGCTCTTTGTTCTTGTTGTTGTCCTCACAGAAGTACAACACGAATGTGGGTTCTCAAGGTTCACAGCTCTCACGTGGTCAAAAGCAGCGCATTGCTATTGCCAGGGCTATCATACGAGACCCCAAAATTCTCCTGCTGGATGAAGCTACATCAGCACTGGACACAGAGAGTGAGAAGGTGATAAAAGAGCAAGGCTAAACAGTTAGACATGATTGCAGCTTGTTCACTGTGCTGTAAAGACTCATCTTGTGTTTCTCTTTCATTTTTCCTGTATATAAAAGACTGTACAAGAGGCTTTGGATAAAGCGAGAGAGGGTCGCACCTGCATCGTCATCGCCCATCGCCTGTCCACCATCCAGAACTCTGATATCATAGCAGTGATGTCACGAGGATTCGTGATTGAGAAGGGTAACCATGACCAGCTCATGGACTTAAAGGGAGCTTATTACAAACTGGTCACAACTGGAGCACCAATAAGTTAACTGCCTACAATGGATCCAGTCCTAGCAGTGTTAAGGTGTACTGACCACTCGGTGCAGCTATTTGCATCCTAAAGGCACATAAACGTCCAGCATGCATGCTAGCCTTTTCTGTCCTTCAGGTCATGATGACACTTTAAATAACCGGGCTATGTTTATACATTCTAATATTTTATCAACATGGTCCAAGCTAGCCATCTACTCACAAACCAAATACTTGTCTCAGGTGATGCTACGTTTAGTAGTTTTCCAGGTTTTCTCGTGTTTAGCCGAAACCAAAAATTTTGGATGAGGCTTTGGTAGTGCTGTGCAGTAGCTTAATTAAGGCAAAAAAATAAAACTAGAAAAATCTGATTTGTATTTAACCCTTTCATTCTTTTCTTTTCTATCTTCACATATTGTTTTATAGCTATATTTCCATGACTGGCGTTATGTTTGTAGTGTGCCCAGTCTGACTAATGAGGAGGCAAATTCTGTAGTATACCTTTCGGTGAAAGATTGTTGACTGCTAGACATGCCATGATATATTTGTAGATCCACCACATCCATAGTTTGCTGAGGCTGTTGTCCCAACTGGTCCCATAAATGCTTGATTGGTAACAAATTTGGCAACCGGCAGGCCAAGGAAGTGTTGCAATTTGGTGGACACATTCATGAGAGACCCTTGCTGTGTGTGGGTGAGCATTATCTTGCAGATATTGCTGAGCTGTTAGTGTCCCCCAAATCTTAAATACGGATGAGTGACAATCATATGGAATGGTTCCACAGATCATCACACCAGCAGTTGAGGCAGTGTGAAGCACTCACCATGAGGATTTCCTACTAAAATTTAACCATCACTGGATCCCACACAGAACCTGGATCCTTCACTAAAGACAATTCCAGTCCATAGCAGTCCAAGCTTCTTGTTTACAACACCACTGAAAATAAAGGTTGGCTGCCAGTGTAAGGATGCCTAATGGACACCATAATAACATATTCCCTTCTGCTAAACGCCTGGAAAAGGACCAGGCAGACACAGGGGTATGTAGATAAGGTGACACCTGTGTTTCGATTTTAGACAAAGAAACTGTAAGAGCTGCTCGTGCTTGTTGGTTGAACCAAATGATCATCTCTATTGATAGTCTGTCTGGGCTGTCCAGAGCCTGTTTGCCATATGTGGGTACTCTCCCAAATAAATGCTCCCAACACCTAACAGGTAGATCAGAATGGCCTAGATCCTGCTTAATGTCTAATGACGGGTTACCTCTCAAAGCCAGTTAACTATGGAAAATGTCTTCGAGTGAATCATAGACGAATGTTTAGCAGCCAGCAAACTTTCACCAAGAAGTACACTACCCAAACGTAGCCGCTGAGAGCTTTTTTAAATACAGCAGGGGAAATGCTCGTGACAAGATCCAGTGTTAAATCAGATTTCCACAACATAACTGCACGCTGATTCTGACATTTCTATCTGGATGCTTTGTTAATAAGTGTATGTGACACATCATTTGGTTTCTAAAGTATGAAAAGATCACCATTCTGTTTCACATTTATTTTGCAGTTTTGTTAAAACTACAATTGCTTTTTCATATGTATTAAATTGTACTCACCAACTTAATTTTTAAATTCTTGAAAGACCTTTAGCTACTCTTCTTTACTTGTTTAAACTTTAATTACCTGATTATTTTTTACTTTTAGTAGAGCAGTTTAATATTTATAAATTGTATTTTTTTTTGTTTAGTGTGTTATGGTGGTATAGTTTCTAGCACTGTTTTTCAAATAAATGTGTTAGGTCAACTCACGTCCCTAAGTGTCCCAGTGTGAGGAAGTAAGTAAGCGGATATGAGCGCACACGGTTAGTTGTCACCTTTCGCCCTGTGCTGCCAATTATGCTTAGGCTCCGCGTTTCCCTTACTTGGATTAAGTAAGTATGAAAATGTATGAATAAATTAGTGTTTCAGTTTGTTTTTTAACAAGAAAGGCTGTTATTTTCAAATGGGATTCCTTTGACTATACATTAAAGTCATATTTTAAAATCTAAATTTGTTGAATTGCATGTTTGTCATTTCAAACAGTTTTGTCACTGCAGCACATGAAATCATTAATACAACGTAACAAATAGTCAGTTTAAAAATATTGTCCAAAAATATTATCAGTTATACCACATACTCTTTGCTATGCGATTTATTAACATCCTGTACAGCCAAGCAATAATATGCAAACAATCAAGCGACATTTATTTTGCCTTTTAATTGATGTGTGAGAACATTATTGTTCCTCAAAGAAAGATAACTTCACCGTACAAAATTTGGTTAAAAAAGTAAAAGAATCATATGTGATAACAAACCTAAAAATGAAATTTCTACAATGTTTTATGCATAGATTTTAAACCAACCCCCACTCTTTTGGATTGTACACTGGGGGCTCCAGCACCCATCCCCAGAGAGTACTGTATGCAGGTGTAAGCTTCCTCTAGACAGAATGCCAGTCCATTGTAGCACTGGGGATGATCTCAAATTCAGTCACCTGGATAGACTAGGCAATTAGATTGCTGTAGCACACATGCACCTACATCTTTAAAACATACTGAAATAAATAGAAACCTTAAAGTTTGATGACCCTTCAAGATGTGCTTCAAAGCTTTACTAATTTATAATAACTCTGTATATAATGGGTATATATCTGTATAACATCTCTGCAGGGCTTGTGTTAACATTCCTTTCATTTTGAAAATCAATTAAAATACATACTTAGTCCAGACTCACTCAAAAGGCTTGGGCACACTATACATAACATGACCTGTATAGCAAGCATGCCTTCATCTTTAAATAAACGGCAAGTTGTTAAATTACAAATATTCACTGATTTACAGAACATCCACATTATGGTGCCTGAAACAAAACACTAAATGAAATGGATATGGACCAGACATCAACATGGTCACAGTCTATTCAGGCTGCTGTAATGTACACAGAGCCCTAATTTTTGTGAGCAGTGCCTATAAATGAAATTATATTTACAAAAAATACAGGTAAATTCACTTACAAACACCATTTACAGCTTGTAACAAAGAAGCGGTGGAAACCCATTCATATGAAACTTGCACAAAAATCTATAAACACATGAACTGGGTTAGAACAGCCTTTATTCCAATCATGAGTTTGTGAGCATTCTGCTCTTAAACTCCCAACTCGAAACTGCCCCCACACCCCTGGTTGTATTTTGATAAATCTTTTAAGACCTCAACAAATGGATGGTAAACAGTGCATACATGTACACTGTCTCATATGTCGATGACTCAGCAAGGACACATTTAGTGGAACATAGAACATTTTGCCACGGCTGGCTTATTTAACTAAGAAACACATTCACTAATATAACAACACAAAAAATGTCAAATAAAACACAATTTGGATATATTAATCACTCTATATAACATATGGTTTTCTTATTTAAATGAACCTAAATTCAGATTATACATGAGACATCAGTATTGTATACATTTACCTAATTTCAATTCAAGTGAAAGGTTGTTACTGTTCCAGTGCATAGCTCAAAATGGTCCTGCTGATGAACCAGCTTGTCCATGTTTCTACCTGCCTCCACAAAAAAGCTTTCTGTCACTGAAATGTTTTGTGCTGCCAGGATCCGTGCTACTATTGCAGAGATGATTCCTGGTGTCTGACAGGGATTGTGGACGACCCGGTGTCTGATTTTTTTATTTGGTTCCGTTATTAAGAACCCAGCCTGGACTGGAGGGCCCTGGGTGGTGGCCCTTTCCTTCACGTTACGACGCAGGTACGAGGCATAAAGCTTAACAAGCTGTCCCAAACCTGTTCTATAGGAGAGCCAGAGAGATTCAGCGGAGCCCTTCGGAACAGATGACAAACGAACACCATGGATTCTCATGTGCAGGTGAATGGCTGCTCCGTTGATCCACTGCTTGACTGCATCAGTGCTCATGTGTTGTTCAACAGTCATGCGCTCATAGAGTTTAATAAGTGCAAGCTTCAGCTTCTGGTCATAGCTGTCTGTTAAATCTCCCATTGTAGCACTGTCGTTTACCGTATATGGAACATGTCTCAGATACTCTCTGATGATCATGGAGATCTCAGAGGAGTTATCAGATCCAAAAATCCTGTTATATGGATCCAAGTGCTGTGCGTCCACTTGTCCGTCCATGTTAGCAACAAGAGTACTGAAAAGGAAGGACACAGCAAGAGCCACAATCCCAACACCTCCATATGACACCTTAGTGTTCTGGCCAAAAATTGAGGTTAGGTTGTTATTTAACGCAACGAGATCGCCCTTTGAGAGGTGCTCCTGCATGGTGTTGTACTGAAGCTTGAGGGCAAAGCCAGAGTTTAGAGAGAGGTAGTTAGACACCATCTTATCCAGGGTAATGTCAGGAATGATTCTCCCAGCCTGACCAGCCAAGAAAATGTCACCGATAGTTTCAGGCGCTGCACTGCAAGCATTATTCCCCATATTTGAATGCTGAATTCTTTTTTTACCTCAACCTCAACAATACAGCATTCGAGAAAAGCTTTCATAGGCTTGAATTCAGTAGCTTGGAGTGGACAAGGCTCTTGTTCAAAAGCAAACATAAAGCCCAAAGTCCAAGTTAATTATTAGCATGTAAGCCTGTATCATGTAGCATGTAACAGGCTGAGTGCTTACATGCACTTAATAATCCTATAACTGCAGGAAATCAGATTTTGTAAGTCATCCAATCAATGGGTATACATACACTTGAGTAATCAGATAATGGGAAACCTCCAGGTTTCTATGACCCAGGCAGTGATCAGATTGCACTGTGCAACCCGCCAATAATCTCACAGAAAGATGTTACGTAAACAAGTATTCAATTATTAATTTTAAATAATCAAATAGCTGGTACACATGCCATAAGTACACCAATTACTAAAATAAAATTCAGATCTCTTAAACAGATTTCTAGCGTATGCTGCAGAAATTCATTATCGGTTCATTATAATATTATTACATGCATGTATGCGTGAAAGCAGAACGTAGTTGTTTCATACCGAATACCTACGTACCGTATATACTGAGCTTTGATAAAGTATTCAGCACTTTACCCTTTTAGGCATAAAACATTGTTGCACCCTACAGTTTGGGTTAACTTTATGTTTGAGTAAGTGTTACTTATGCCAGTAGGAGGACTGGTTTGAAGATTTGATTCATTTAGCAGATGCTCTTATTAAGGGTTTAATCCACTGCTTTAATCCAAGCAACTGTGGATTAAGGGCCCGACCCAAGGACAGTGGCGGAGGCGGGGTTTGAACCCAGGATTTTGTGGTCCATAGTCCAGCACGTTAACCATTAATCCACAACATCCCACTCTGAGTATCAATGTAACCTAACTGCGAGTCTGTGAATGGGTGAAATGTGTAAATGTCCTGCAATGGGCTGACTTCCTAAAAAAGACTCGGCTTCTCAGGAGGAAGCATAAACGGAAAAAAAAAAACCTAAAATCCCCTATTATTCACTACTACATCTACTACAGCCAGCAGTGTGTTTGCTTAAGTGGTGTTTAAAGGTTCTTTAAAGTTCTCTCCCTTTTTGGGAAAACTTCCCAAGCTCTTACATGATCATTTTACATCAGAACTCAAGGACATCCTTCTTTAGTTACTCTAGTGCTCATGTCCTTTAGGTTGTCCTGCTCAGAACTTTCAACTCAGCCAAAGCTTTATGGAAAAGGGTAATGACTTTTATCCAGGGTACTGCTAATCTGTACACTTCTGCTAAATATAGATTCCAGACAACATCCTTTCACTGATTCTTTTACTGTGCCTACAGCATTACCTGCATCATGAGCAGCCTTTTAATTACATCACATCTTTGTATTCAAATAATTCCCATGTGCAGTCTTTAAATTACGTAGCTCGCCTATGTATTAAATAATTCTTCCCTGTCTGTAGACTGCGACATCACTGAAGGTCAAAAGAACACCTACTGTTTTAGCAAGGCCTTCTCTCTTGATGACAGAGACACCATTTGAGCAGTACTGTGTGACATTGATTTCAGTCGCTAAATCTGAGGAACTATGAACCGGCTTACTCTTTGCTTTACACAAATTGACGGCGAGTGGATAAACATGTCCTAGACGCATTGTGATCAGAAACAGAGCTAATACACACATGCAGAATGCATCTCGTGAATCCACAACATATTTTCTGATGTGTATGGGGATGTGTGAAGTCTACTGTTCTGCTGCATTGTGGCAAGCATTTGCAATTTCACATTGCCTTCAATGATCAACATATTTCGCAGAATTGTGGTACAAGCTGTACCCTGTTTCTCCCACACGATACACTGTTAATAAAAATGAGGGTAGATTTTATTATGGGAGTTACTGCAACTTTTCCCCTCCTGTATGACTAAATGCAGGTGGGACATTTTTTAAAATTAAGTTGTTGGTTGCACTTAACCCTCAACTTAAGTTGAAATGCCATTTGAATTGGATCTAAACATGCAATGTCACCTTTTGTTTGCAAGAGTGAGTAAACCCACTCCCTATGGAGGCGGGCAAAAGCCTGCTCAGTCACACAACGTCACAATGACGCATGCAAACTTGCAAGAAACAATGCTTGTGTTTGGGTGTTTTGAAGAGCTTCCGCTTAACATCAGTTAATGTACGTACGGATGTATTTTGTTCTGTTTTAGGTGACAGATCCATTCAGACAGTCACTGGCATTTCTTGATGACCTGATCTTGCAACATGACGATCATGTGGTGCACATACTGAAGACTGCCTACGCCAAGTAAATTGCTGGATAGGCTTTGGACCGCCCACCCATGCGCCAAGAAAAATCAGCACACCTGCTTGCTTTATGTGCATCCAAGCATTTCTCTTTGTACGTTTGTGCAACCTTGTTGGTGGGTTGCATAAGGAAGGGCATCTGGCATAAACACTTGTAAAAAAAAAATCCACTATGCAGTAAATCATCTTTACCAAGAACATCTGAAAAAAAGATACTCATGATATGCGTGTGTTTTTTTTTTGTATTTGGTCATGACTAAAGAAAAACAGTACAAAATGATTACACTCAACACCTGATGATTTATTACAAAACATTGACTGGGCTGGCAAACGGGTATAACAACATTACAAAAAATATATATATATAAAAGGTTGTTTGTTTTTTTTTTCACAAACCAGCACAGACCAAAACCAACAATCCTCATACATTTGAAGAAAGGACATCACTGTTGCATATAAAAAAGGTACAAAATGGGTTTTGCTGGTCATTACTGTCGTGTTCCAGTTCATTTTGACCAGATTTGGAAGAAATACAACAACAGAAAGGTCTGCTTTTATAACTGGCTCAAGAGAACAGCATGTTCAGCTGCTACACAACTAGTTAGGAAAGACCGAATAACTTATATTTCACAATATACAGTAAGCAGTTAGATTAAAACATGACTGTTACAGATTAAAACCACTGCAAATGTTGAGTGAGAGGCTTGGTTATACTGCACCAGAAGACACATATTGCACTGAACGCCATGCAGGCATTTGTTGTGTACTCACAATAAAGTACATGCAGCATGCATTTATCAGAAGGTCTCATAATTAGCCTCTGTATACAAGAGCCATCAACAACTAACCAAAATGGAATGCACTACAGCTTAAAGTAGCAACAAAGATATAAGAAAGATGTAGTTATGCACTACAACGTACCGTACCAAAGTGGTTTATATCAGACAGCTTAACGTTGTCTTGATCGCTGATACGTTATAGTTTAGATTTCAAAAACCTTATCTCAGCTGAAAGAAAACAATTTACATGGGATCAACTCTAGTGCCAATCAGTTAAAAAAAAATCTCTGTTTTTTTTTAAATGAAAGAATATTCATTTTCAAACATACCCTCATTTTGGTGAGCAGTATACAATCTAATCCCAAATCAAAAATCATAAATTTTCATTATTGTGGTGGTATTCTTGTAAGAAGAATTAATGAGTAAGACTGGGTTTAAAATTGGACCACTGGAATGAGATTCATAAACCCCTGCTGTGCCCAATATCTGTGTGGTTCTTACATTTTGATCAGGTGATTAAAATAAGTACAAACTGATACAGGTTTATACACAAGAAACTCAGAGTGAAAAAGGTAAACATTTTCCCTACACAAGTTAATGATGGAACAGATATGGAAAGAGTATGGTTCCACTGAAAACTGGGAAGCCTTGTACAAGTTAATTTAAGGGCATTTAAGGGGATTTGAAAGGATTTTAAACTAAGGTTTAATAAATACGCACTGCCAATTCAATTGAAGGTTATGCATTTTTTGGCTTTAAAATAAGGTCGGACTAGAGGAACTTGACGCACGCAGAAATAAACCATTAAGACACACGGAAAAGCTTCAAGATCCCTTTTGGAAAAGCACCTGGAGTAGAGAAATGCTGGGCACTTATCCAGTTAGCATAGTTTTGAAGAAAAAAAAAAAAAAAAAAAAAGACAAATGAAGCAAGGAAACAAGAAAAAAAGTGGTTAAATGGATAACTATATCTACACGACAATTTTGAGGCACCACAATGTTCTGAAAATGTGCATCTATACAAACATAAAATCCTAATATTTACTAACACCTAAGCCAAGTGAACTGTGAAGTCCCTACAGCCAAAGGCCTGAGCCAAGACGCACTCACATAACTAAACTGAAGCAAGGTGGTGCAAAATGTAGTGGAATCCCATGAAAACACCACTGAACCTTTACCTGGAAATGTTTGTGCGCAAAGCAGGGAACACAAAGCAGATTTGTGGAGCAAAATTAGTAAAAATATTGACAAGTTAAAAACGTCTGATTAGGTGTGCTCTATTAGTTTAGCCCTCGCACAATCGTTAAATTGTTCATGTCATACAAGCCACGTAAAAACTTGCCACTTTAGGTCCCCTCGACATACATTCTGTTTAACAGTACATTTTCAGAAAAATGTCATGTCTTCATTTGAATATTTAAAAGACCGGCTGGTTACCCTTAGGTTTAATTCATCGTCACTGAAAATCCAACACACATTTAACAAAAATATAAATATTCCCCTTAAAAATCTAGCTTACTTCATGTTCAAATTCTGGTTACAAAATGCTTGCTTGAATTCCAACCCAGCCAATTTGCATACTCTGAAACCATTCAGCACAAGCATTTAGCATCCTTCAAAAAAAGACATCAACATTAATCATTTTCCTTTGGGTTTCCCCTTTTTTGGGCTCATCTTTAAGGCTTTGCGCTCAGGAGCCATCCTGGAAGAGCAGTCACTTTCTGAGCCTCCTATTCCCTCTACATGCTCTCCTTCACCTTCTGTGTGCGAATCTAAACTCACACTGGCATTTACTGTGTCGTCCTCTTCATCAGAACAGGGCTGCCAGTCCTCCATCTCTTCGCTCTCTGAGCCCTGAACTGCAATTTGTGGGACCAGAGGAACCCTCCTTACCACACCCTCTTCCATGGACTGAGAGTCTGGAACAAACCAGCCAGCTCTGTGCTTGGACCGGACATCTGCCGGTGCAGATGGAATGGATGGAGACTGTCCAATTCGCTCATCTGGCTCGTCAAAGCTCACTTCTTGCACCGCCTCCTGCTTTTTAAAGGAGTCACGACGTTCAGATAGATTGAGCTTTCGCATCACCACAATCTGGCCAGAAACAAATCCTCCAAGTCTGCCATGCTCCGGACCAAACTGCGACTCAGTCTCTCCCTCAACTGCCATGTCTGCTTCTCCATGAGGGACCTCTAGAGTGTGCCGTCGTGGGCTGTGGGCTTTTTTATCGCTGTGGAAGACTCCAGAGATCTTTTCTACAGACTGTACTCTCTTTAACAGCGGTGACACAGGAAGCTCGGTGCTGCGGGGGCGTACCCCGTGCCGGACAATTGTGGGAGGGGACAGTGTTTTCCCATGGAAGGAGTGGAGAGTCTTGGTGATGTTTGGTAAAGGAGATGACGACTGCTGTGGAGACGCAGACTGAGGGGAGGAGGTACACGCTAGTGGTGATGGGGGAATGCTGCTTGTGGATTTCCGTCGGCCGACTTTGGCATAGCGCTGAGCACCTAGTTTGGAACCAAGGCCATGCAGAGTGCTGGGTCGCATTTGGACAGCTGGGGAACTTGGTGAGCTGGAGCCTGGTGAGCCACCCTGCTGAAGGTTTGCCTCTAAAAATGGCAAACCAAATAAATGTGAAAGGAAATGTGGCAATGACAAAAACTACATTTTCAGTGACTACAAAATCAATATATACTGTCAAAATCCTTACATTTGTTCATATTACAGCTCGAAATTTAAAATAAATTAATTTCCAACCACATTTGCTCATATCACACAACATTTACATAAAACAGAAAACTTGGACCAATGGTTAAGTTTTTGTATGTACACAAATTAAAAGGTAAAGTATATCCACTGATCAGCTAAAGCATTATAACCACCTGGTCTATCATTATGATTAGGTAGGCCATATGCATCAAAACAACAATACCTGGAACCAGGGTTTCCAAGCAGAACAGCCTTGTTTAGGAGATTGTTCTGTTCCTGCCTAATATATCCCAGAGCTATACATGTGCCAATGCAGTAAAAGAATCCACATTACTCTGTGCTTGGTTTTAACTGATCAAACCATCAGTCGACGAGGACATCCTGTTCCCGGAAGGATTGGAATCAAATTAAGCATGGCACAGCGGTGTTATTTAGCACATTTATTAATTGCCATCTTTAAAAGTGCATCCTAAAAACTTTACTAAAAATGACTAGCTGTGCAACCCCTAGCACAAACACGACTGGACATGCTGTGACATTCAAACAGTTCCGTCTCTGAAGACTTTTATAAACTATTCTCCTCTCTGTTGAAAGGTTGTGCTTTTGTGTATTTAAATATTGTGCTTACAAGTCTTGTCATTTTGGTAATTGATATCTAACTTTTCCATCTCATCCTAGAGTAAAACATTTTGTGATATTTGGGTGCTTTTTAAATTATGGATTTTTTCCATTCAGGATTTTCTTTGTGCATTATCAAAATTCGCAAAAACTTGTGTAAAACCCACTATCAAGAGCTGGGGAGCACACAAAATTTCAGTGAGGTGGCCATGCCATAATACTTTTAAGCAGGAAAATGGCATTAAACATCAGGTGGATGATGACCTTTCCAACCCTGTAACTCTTTCATTGAGTAATTTTAAGAACCGTTGCCCTTTTATTTGTTATATGAATGTTGTTATGCAAAATTGAAAAATAAGTACAGGTTTTTTTTTTTTTGGTCTGAAAGATAACAAAAGTGACGATTTCAAAGGCATGTTAAGTGTTATTCATTAGTACCCGTTTAATTTGTGCATCGATTTCAAACGATGTGCAAATTAGCTGGCGATTGCGCAAATGCAAATTACCCTGTGGCTGATGCAAATTCAGCAAGCACACCCAATCGGACATGTTTGAAAGAGGCATTACCAAAAATCTTTCTAAAACTCACTTTTCTGTAATCAAGTCTCTAGAACAGGACATCCCAACGCTATTCATTTAATATCAACAAAAAGTTGAACCTGTGGAGCAGTTACAGAATTGACACCTACAGGTGTGTATTGTGGAATTTACCTGTAGCGTGGTCTGGAACCGGGCTGCGGCAGGGTGTGGAAGGACCAGGGGACAGGCTGTGTGTGGGAGAGCCAGGCAGACTCTCACTGGAGGAAACCGAATGATGGAGGCCAGATGAGAAGCTGCGGCTGCCGTGAATCACAGTGCTCTGTCTGTTCAGCTTCTTGATTAAACTACGGCGCCTGGAATGAAGTGCGTTAGAATTTAAGATATAAGACCTACCAAAACAGATTAAACAGACGTTGTTAATAGATTTTTCTGACTTGTCCTGGTTGTCTTTTCTCTTGCTCTTCTTGCTGCGACGGGCCATCTTGCCCTTGCAGCTTGTTTTCCGCGCTGGCCCAACCTTTATTGTTGTGTCCTCGAGGGCAGTCGTCTGCAAGGCCACCTTATTACCACCCTGTAAAACCAAACTTGTCCTTAAACAAAGTCACATGCTTTTTAATTACATCCAGGGAAGATTTTGCTGGCGATAGCACCCATAAGAAAATAGACTTTTTATGGGCATCAGTTCAACCATTGTAGCCCATGACTGACCTTCAGGAGAAGCTCAATCATTTCAGTGTGCACCAGTCCTTGGACTGACTCTCCATTTACATGTGTGATCAAGTCTCCTGCTCTCAGACCAGCTTCATGAGCAGGACTGCCTTCCTCCACACTCTGTTAAAAACAACCAAAACAAAATGGTCTAAAATGGTCTTATTTAATATGTGTACTTTTTTTTATAATGAAGACATAAGAAAACATTTTTGTAAGGAAATTAGGAGCATGGAGTCCATTGATTAATAAAGGATTGAATTATATGATCAAGTAGCTACCATGAGGCAAAAATAATTATACAAGATATTATGTAATAAAGCTACAGAGGTATAGTAAATACTAGTATGTCCTCTATTGAAGTTTCAATAAGTTCCTGCAAATCATTTTGAGTTTTTCTACAAACTTTAATTCTCGCTCCATTCAAATTTACAGGGATGCATCGCTTAACGTCCATGACATGTTCCGTGAAACTGGCCGTCATGCGACTCGACTATGTGCAAATGCCACATAATCATTCACGACTTTCAACTAATGATTATCGATTTGTAATAGGTTATACAAACGTATCCTAACACAAATATGGTATACGTGATTGGATGCTTTCAAAACATTATGTGGAGCATAGATGTACCTTGTTAAATGCAGAGTTAGGAAATAAATACACTAACATTTCTATTTAAAGTTTGTTTTTAAAATTGCATTGCTCCAGTCCAAATGATTTCTGTTATGTCATTTACTCTCATTACTACAAAAAATACCCATGTTTAATAATATGTAGTTAAAATGTAAAGTGAAATATAGTGATATCTCTGTCCTTGCCGTTAGTTTGTTGCAGAAGTTATGTCATTCTTTACCCAATAAGGAAGTGTCATTTGAATTCATATGTTCCAGACACACAGAAAACCCACACTCTATAGGGCATTGTACAGTTGTACTGCACAGTTGCTCCCTGATTTATGATGGGGGATGTCTTCCGACAAATTTCAAATTAAACAGTAATTTCATGTTTAAAACACATTAACCTACAGTTGGCCAAAATCATTAACAGCAACACAAATGTATTGTATAATAAAAAGTGTTGGAACAATCTCATGTAATTTAGTGAGTAATGGGTCAGCTAACTACAGGTGGAACAAAGTGAAGTGACTTCATCAGTCAATCACAGCTTGATATGCCACCGTTTAATCGAAGGATCTTATTCCATCACCTTTTTCCACATATTGGATTTAATGATATCTAATTTTTCTATCTCATCCTAGAGTAAAACTCTTTTTGCGAGATTTGGGTGTTTTTTGAATTATGGACTTTTCCCATTCAGGTTTTGTTTTGTGCATTACCAAAATATGCAAAAAACTCGGTGGATGTAAAACCTACTATCAAAAGCAGTCTATGAAGCATTAAAAATAAGGCGGATGATAACCTTTTCAATACTGTTATTCTTTCATTTAGTCATTTTCAGAACAGTTCCCCTTTCATTTAAGATTTGAATGTTGTTACAAAAACGTGCAAATAAGTGCAGGGTTTTTTAGGCTGAAAGGTGTATGCTAATTTTGTAGTCACATTAAGTGTTATTCATCATCACCTGTTTAATTTGTGTATCAATTTAGAACGATATGCAAATTAGGTGGCAATTGCGCAAATGCAAACTTCTGATGCTGATGCAAATTCACCAAACGCACCCAATCGGACATGCTTGAAAGATGCATTACCTAACTAATTTTCTGTCATTAAATCTGTAGGACAGTACATCCCAAAACTATAGCCATAAAAAGTGTCATCTGGAAAGCAGTTACAAAACTGATACCTACAGGTGGGTATTGCTAGCTGCAGCAATGCTGTTTAGAGTGTCATACTGTGCAGATGTTTTTAACGTATCCCACGGTATCGACAACAGTTTTAAAACACAGGAAATGATTTTACAGTACATAAAAAAAATACTGTACCATAAATGTACAAATAAATAAAAACAGGAGGGGGGAAAAAAGCAGAGCTCTACAATGAGCGTGAGCTTTGGTTAATCTGAATCATGATCTGATGTCTCGGCTGAAACGAGTCACGCAACTTGGCTCACAGAAAGCAAGTGTGTAAAACAAGGCAAATGTTTCTCCTCAAAATGCACTGAACTTAAATTGACTAATTCAGAGGTGCCACTGTATATTACATTACAATTTATAATTATATACAAGTTATATATTTGCTGAAATGGATCGTACTAACAATTGTAATTGTTCTGGAGTAAACGGTTCACTTATATAGATTAATATAACTTGACAAAAGTCACAAGTAGTGAAACAAAAGCGTTACATGGACTTTAGGAACCTGTAACATGAAATGCCAGTTTCAGTGAGCTGCTCACCGAGACCATGTGGTGGATGGTGTATATGTCACTGGCGCCCATGTAGACACGAATAGCCTGCGTGGTGAAGCCATACTTCTTTCCGGAGCTGTGGATAAAGATGGGAGGCCGCAGGCAGCTAAGACTCAGGGAAAGGTCTCTATTTGGGGAAGAGTCTCTAGATGAGTGGTTGGAAGAGATGGAGTGTGGGGAAACGGGGCTGGCCTGAAGACCTCCACTTGTATCATCTAGGTAGACAAGAAAAGGGGAGAAAAATGGCATTAGCAATATAGTGCAAAAAATGCAAATCACCATTCATTCGTAGATGGGATGGAGAAAGCGGGTTCAATGACACTTTTTGTATTAGTAATATGTAAAAATAAAAGAATTATACATATTGGCTTCATATAATATTATATACACACACAAAACACTAAAGCTGTCAAAAAAGTCACGTGGCATTGTAGGTTTGAATAAGAAGATTAAGCTCTCCCTTCGGTGACTAGATTAAGATTAGATTTAAAGTTTGCTGTTTAATACTACAATTCAATTAACATGTAATTCAATTATGCAAGCTCACTGGACAAAATGTCATCTTGTGTGTGATACAAGTACCTACAGGGTGTGCAACAGGGTTCCAGGATAGAGAAGAGGTGGCACAGTGCAGTGAATGCCTTGTTTAATGAGTGGTGATGAGCCACAAATTAGATAATGATTAATGATTGGCAAGGAGAAGGTGTAAGTGTATTTGGGTGTTCCAAAAGCCATAGTGTGTCAGAAGTATTGCATGTGTACAGTCATACGGGTCTACAATCAGTAACAAAAATTCCAGTCAACAGGAAATTGTCAGAATTGTGGCCAAAAGACAAAACCTGACAGACAAGGATGCCGGCATGTATCATACCTTGTGGATAAAAATCGTTTCACTTCCTGGCAATAGTTCCTTCTAGAAATCCACAAAGGACATATTGATTTTTTTCAAATGTAATCACTGCTTTTTGCCAATCATTAGCGTTGCTCTAATTCATGGCCCTTTTGTCACACAACGACTGAGAACTATAGTGCACTGTACCACCTCTTCTCAACCCACGAATCCTGTCACACAGCCTGCAGGTATTTACATGCAGAATATCCTCAAAATAATTTAACACTGATAATCACTTTTTGCTAGTTGACCCCTTGAAGGACACAATGGGCTGAACCTTAAATGGTATTCACTATCCCCAAGCTTCTACATACTCTACAGTGCACTATAAACCCAGAATACACAACTGGTAAGAGTGGTAAACAAGTTCGGAAGCTTCCTTCTATAATTGCTCATTTCTCTTTGACCGCAGGTGCCTTATTGGCATTCCTAGAACGTCTATCAGCCAATCAAATTGCAGGCCAAATGTGGTATAATAGAATACAGAAAACAGTATTTGTAGTAATATTATCCCCATACAACTTAACAGCAGCTTCAACAGAAAGCCATGTTGATCCTTCTATAGCCCAAAGAAACTTGATCAAGATCGAATTGTTTTGAAAGAGTAGCAGCCAAGAAGCCTGTTTGTTAGAAGGGAAGTTAGAACAGTGTGAAAAAGCTACGATATGCTAAAGCTCACAAAGATTGAAATAAAGATCACTGGGAAAAAAAGGAATTATTAAGTAGCAAATCTAAGTTTGAAACATTCATGTTCAATAGTCAACATGTTTTTTATATTGATAAATTTCAAATCTAATGTTTGCAAAGTACTCCGAGTGTGTGTGTACACAAGTCACTACATATGTACTTCTGGCAGCCTGAATAAGATTGAATATACACTGCTAACAAATTAGGGGATATGAAGTAATTTAAAAAAGAAGCTTTTGATTTTATATAATTAAACAATATCATCTTAAAATCTACTTTGTTACTTATTTTTAATTTTATTTATTTATATTATATTATTTACTTAATTTTACTACAATAAATTACTTAAATTAATACATTTAAGTAATTATTCAATTAACATCTAGAC
This sequence comes from Parotocinclus haroldoi, assembly GCA_034779995.1. Lineage (NCBI taxonomy): Eukaryota > Metazoa > Chordata > Actinopteri > Siluriformes > Loricariidae > Parotocinclus > Parotocinclus haroldoi. The sequence continues at coordinate 5,186 of JAUZST010011462.1, read as the reverse complement.
CACCCATGGAGGATGGGTCCCCCCCAAGGTTTCGTCCTTGTCCTACATTCAGGGAGTTTCCTTGTCACTGTCGCTCTAGGCTTGCTCAATTTGTGATTGACCTTTTAAGATAATACAAGATTGTAAAGCTGCTTTGAGACAATGCTCCGTTGTAAAAAGCGCTATATAAATTTGAATCATTAGAAAAGTTAGTAATCCAAGTTGTTAGATTAGTCAAATGAGATGCAAACTCAATGACTATGATTAAATAGCAAGTGAAATATTCATATGGGTGAACACAAGCACATCAAACACTGACTGTTCAGTAAGGTGAAGGGTCACCTGATACTGCCAAAAAAAAAAAAAACACCCCGACAGTGATGGGACATGAATCAGATTGTCCAGCGGTTCTTGCTGGATCCCTTTCATACTCCTTTTGAAATATCCCACAATTTTTGTGAGCAGTGTATTCACAAATAAATGTGCATTTGCATATAATAATGTTGTACCGACTAATTAGTGTCAAATGGAAGTAATTTAACACTACCACACTTAAGTCTAAAATATCATTTTGCACCAGGAGTAATGATGAGGGACAGTGTTGATACGGAGGCAGATTTTGGCACTTTGCCCCCTGGAGAGAGATGCTGTCTATCAGGGGTCTCGAGTTGGTTGCCAAAGCATCTCTGACTGCCATGTTCCCTTGGAGATGAGTGCTTCGTTCCCGTACTGTTGCTACGCAGCCTGATTCGCCGCAAGTTGGTCACAACCACCTCAGCTGCAAAGTGAGCAAGAATACAAATTATTTCAGTTCCAGCTGGTATCAAGAGCAAATTCTTCAGGAAGGCTACAAACCAGCTACCTATAGTATAACTGGTTCAGTAAGTGATGATAAACTTTGAGGGCAATATTTTTTATTGCCTAAAAGCATTAAAACAGAACCAGCTTCTTATTTCATTTGAAGGTTCATGCATGGATACTGTGCTGCCTCTGCTTTAATTTAGTGTTAAACAGACAGGAGAATGTGTGTGATTTCATTCCGGTTATATAATCGCTGAGACACGATGCTAAATTTAGGAAGTGCCACACAGTCCTCACCTTCATCATCAGTGGAGAGTGCAAACCGTGGCATGGCTTCCAGGCTCTGTGTACTGCTCACGACCAGAGGGCTGACACACCTATCTGACTGTGAAGAACTGGACGAGGCACGGGGACGAAGGCTATTTGATAACAAGAAATGACAAAGTCTCTGAATATAGAATTCCACACATATAATAATTTCATAACACACAACCATCTTTAGAATGGAAAGCAAAGAATTTGGGTGGAATTCCTTTAAGCAATATTACAGCCATTTGCAGAAATCACAAACCTTATACTAGTTTAAACACTCTTGCCTTTTAATGGCATTGTCCAAATCACTGATCGTGATATGGATCCATTGAACATTACAGGGGTTGTTTAGGACCAGTTAAGGGATACTCTGTATCAGAGATAATAAAATGCTTCTGCCACAACTAACCACGCTCTCTGTCCTGAAAGTCTGCGGGTATCCTGTGCTCCTGTGCTGCTCTGCCGCTGCATTTCAGCTGGCGATTGGCGCTCTCTGCTCTCTCCACGATCCTCATGCTCTTCACTGTGACTTCGGTCCGAGGAGAAACTCAGATTGGATGGCGTTGCCAGATACTCTGTGCTGCTATACACCTGTAAAATGTAGCATAAGAATCAGACTTTAAAAACAACTTTTTGGCAACATTTCAGAAATAAATGATATGTGAAAGGACAAGATGCTTATTATTGTGACATCATCTCTTAACTCAACGTGACCAACCTTGCTGAAACGATTCGACCATGATGAAAAACGACGAATTTCAAGGGAAGACTCCTCATCGTTAGTTTCATCATCTTCATCTGAGGCCAAATGATGGTAGCGATCGGATCGAGCTGGATTAAAGGGGCAGAAAATGGCACTGTTTAAAATCCACTCGGTACCATTAAAGTCTGCAGACATACTCACACAATGCTTGGTTGCCTTGTAGGCAGCTGACATTGTGTTCCTTGCTCAGTCGTGATTATCCATCACACTACACGTCTAATATGCCGGAGTTCAACTGAACTGCACCTGAGCTCAGATCTTTAAGCAGGCACGGTACAGAAAGATTCCACTAATCAAACGAATCAGACTTTGGGAGTCAAGCATACTGGATAATGCAAGTACAAGACCAAGCATGACTCAACTGGACTCACCTCTCAAAATAAAAAGATAACTATTTTCTGTACTTGAAACCAGAGGATGGAATAAAATTCCACTGGAGGGTCAGAAAGCAATTCAGCAAGATGCTCTAGATAAGGGTTATGGCTAAGGGCTCTAAATTTTAACTGGTTTTAGTTTCTGGTTGGAAAGTATGCTAGCATGGTTTGGTTCACATGTGCAGCCTTCATTTTTACATTTGCTAGAATATTTTCCTAGTATGGTTGTTCTGTTTCGGAAAACTGAAAAGCTAAACACAAGTGCAGTAGCAATCTACTTTGGTCAGTGATTAGGCTGCTATGCAGTGAGTCAGATATATTTCACACGCTTGAGCGGACAACTTTCCAGGTCTAACTTAGCTGGCGGGCTTAGCATTGCGGGTAACACTACTTCCTCAGAACAAGAAGGTATTGGGTTTGATTCCAGGGTGGATTCCAGGGTGGAGCAGCCTGGGTACTTTCTTTGTGAAGTCTGCATGTTTTCTCTGTGTCCATGGGAGTTCACTCCAAGTACTCTGGTTTCCTCCCACAGTCCACAATTGTACATATTGGCTAAATTATACCGCTCACAAAAATTAGGGGGAAGTTCAAAATGAAATATCCAATAATGAAACACACTCGTTTATTGTGAGCAGTGTAGTTGTAATAGTTTTTCTGTCAATTTGAACAAGTCTTTCATCAACAAGACATATACCTCAACTACACTGTTGCCCACGGGGTGTTTTTTTCTTTACTGCACCATTTTGAGTAAACTAAAAAAAACTCCCCAACAATAACAGTTCCAAAAATAATTACAAAACAAACAAACCATCATGCCACTATTAAAATAAGTAATATCACACATTTTGATATCTGATGATACAACTGATTACCTGAAGCAGCTGGTATCTACATGATTGTATGTGCTGCACTGCTTCTATAGGATTGGCTGATTACATAACTGCATTAATATGTAGGTATATAAGTGAACGGAAATTCACAAATATCTCAAATGCATTACTGAACACTTACTATCAAAATAGCTAGTGTCATCATCTCCCTCGATCTGTGGAACAAATTCAGCTTTTTGGCGAAGCAGGCCATTCCAGTCCAGACCAGTAAAAAATGTGTGCTGTTTGACTTCTGTTGCCCCTCCTGTACACATTTAAGAAAAAAAAAAACATATTGAAAATAACTAATGGACATATGAATAGTTGTAGCTTTTTAATAATAATTAAAATAAGACAAGCAAAAAACATTTTATATCAATAGTTTTCCATGACCTTGTGCTACATCATTTGCAATTATACACTCCAAAAATGCTCTTACATAAAACATAATGGCAAACAAAAATCACAGAGTTAAATCAAAACCTACTTTTCCATAGCAGCCATCCTCTAAAATCTCACATGCAAATAGATAATAGCATATAACACAAAGCATGGTATTCAGACACATTAGGAATAAAATGTTCATATTACTGAAAAAGAAATGCCTGAAATAAGACCTGGATCCTTGATGCTCAATCACATCAGAATTTTTGTCAAGCTTAAAAGTTAATGTGCACTCAAAAGTGAGATGCACACACACACACACGTATATAGTTCATTTTGGTTTAAAAAAAAAAGTTTATTTTCTGTCTGAAGTCACAAATGAGATGTCTTTTTATCTCAGTCTTCTGGCTGGGGTGTGAGCACGCTTGCTTTTATTTACGAAGCAAAAAGAAATTGGGAATGCACAGTCTAAACAAACATTTTTTCACAAACCACAAAGTATATTTCAAAATAACAGCTTACCTGTTCCAAGCCTTTCACGGGGACTTCGACTCAGTAAACGTGTTACTAAGTCCTGGGCATCCACTGGCAGAGCATCATCACCATCTGGCCAAATTATGTCATCTACAAAGCAGCATTCCAGTATGACTAACACATATGTAAAGTCTGGCAAAAAAGATTAAGAAAGAAAGACTTAACAAGCTGGCAGAAAACAGCCATTGTACTCACCGCTGACCACTTGACCAAACAGTTCTTCAGGTGTATCTCCAAAGAATGGTACACAGCCTACAAGAAACTCATAAAGGATGACTCCCATTGCCCACCAGTCTACTGGCTTGCCATAACCCTGTCTCAGTATAACCTCCGGTGCAATGTATTCAGGTGTGCCACAAACCTTAAGTGGAAATTAGGTTACAACTCAATCAATCATTCAATCAAACATTCACATTACAATGGTCTACTCATTGATGATAAATCCTACAGGTCCAATAAGGGTTACAATCTAGTATAAACAGTTCTACCAGTCAATGTCAATTCTATTTACATTAGAATAGATGATCTGTTAATCATAAGGGTATGCATTAAATGGAATGGTCTTTAAATACATTTATGAAAAAGCCAGGCGTTTACCTAACCAGGGTGGTAGGAACAAACTCGAGAGAGGGTCCCAAATCATTGCAATAAATATGAACATGCACATATGTGCACTTAGGGAACAACAAGAAAAAAAAGTCTGTATGCTCTAACAAGTGCTGGAGGGAGACTGAGGATCAGTGAAACTGCAGGATGCAATCATTTACACGGATTTGGACAAGGAACTGAACTGGGATGCTTTGAAGCAGTGAAGCAAACAGTGCTTACCACTGAGCCAATAGGCAAGTTAGGTGTGGGGGGAAAATTTGAATTTTAGATGCATTGCGAATCGGACGTTGACGATTCTGAATCGAATAACAAATGTCAGTAATTGATAATTGAGTACACTTGCATCTGAACATGTAGACCAGCTTCTGTTCTTACACAAGAACTTAAACATTAGCACTCCCTAACTGAGCTCTGTAATGTCTAATTTGAGTTTAATATTCTTGAAGTATCCGTTTTCACTTTCTTTGCGCCTTTTCTCCGTTGCGCACTCACTCACTCACTCACTCACTCACTCACTCACTCACTCACTCACTCACTCACTCACTCACTCACTCACTCACT
>JAUZST010011461.1:0-11901 GCA_034779995.1 Parotocinclus haroldoi | reverse complement strand
AAATGAGGAAAGCCTGGTATTTACCACTTACCACTGGCAGATAAATAGTTTCATGGTTCTGTTAGAACACTAGGCTGGTGAAATTGACATAATGAAATGACCCCTAATTTTTGTGAACAATGTAGTAAGTATATAAATCAGCATCCATTAGTCTACACATTTCTACAGCAACTTAAGTTCTCACAAGAACTGGAAAGTATGATTATGTTCTAACCACGCTTCATTGACTTGCATTTTCACATGGATTATACAATCCCAAATCAGAAAAGATGGGATGGTAGAGACCATATATTTAAAAAAAAAAAAAAAAAAACAACAACAACAACAAAAACAAAACGCAGTGCTGCTTACATGTACATTGGCTTTCATATCAGACAGTAAGAACCCAGGATATTGAATGTTTTTTCTGATCGACTTTCAATAAAAGAAACATACATGGTGTCCATACAAAAACGAAATATGTTGGTTCATACTGTTTGCAATGAAATAAAAATAAAAGTAAATTTAAGGAACAAGGCATTATGAAATATGGATCACAAATGTTTTGTGGTTTGGGTTTGTAAAGTAGTGCTACGTCCTTGGTTGTACTCCATGAAGTACTTGAGTAGTACGCTACATTCACTTCAATCAAAGAAAGTAGGTTTGTTACACTGCACAACAAGTTTTTTTCACAACAATATTCTTACGGCTGAAGGTAGACAAGTCATATTTCTTTGTCTTTTATTAGAGAAGACATATCCATTTGGTCAGGCAGGAGTAATAATGCAACAATGCAAACCCTAACCCTAACCCTAACCCTAAGCATGCAATACTTTTCTTCTTGCCATGTCATTAGGACAGAAAAGATCATAGGGATTGCAAATAAGTTCACCAAAACAATGTATCACTTTTGACCAAAACATACCTAATAGCATGTAATACTTCCGAAAAACATAAATAACATCTGCAATTTGACAATTTGTTCTGGGTTCAGTCTTACTTACTGTTCCAGGTAGTCTCACATATTTCCAAGAAGACTAGGAATTTGGCAGATCAGGCCAGATGTGTGATTTTCATATTTATCAATCACAGTTTTTGTTTCCGAGAATTGTCATCTTCGAATACTGGGATAGGAATGTTATTTTGCTCAGTAAGATAATGAGCAAGATGCAAAAACTGGTTGTCCAGCAGCTCTATGTAGGCATTGTGGTTCAAATTTACTGTCACCTAAAGCATAGGATCCATTTCAGTGTCATTATGCACCATCAGAACACCACAGAACCTCTAGCTTGTACCACACCGTACATCTAGTCCTCATATTAGGCCTTCTGAGGTCTTTAACTAACATGATGCCCAGTATAATTTAGACCAGACCAGATAAAACATTTTGAGTCATGAACAGTTCTATTTATGTGTCTTTTTCACCCAATGAACTAGGCAACTGAGCAACTTTGAAAGCAGGAGTGAAAAAAGGCCCCTTGTATGCAGATGTAGTCCATATGTATGTTCTCCCCTTTTCGTGTGGGTTCTCTCAGGATACTTCAGTTTCCTTTCATTAGGTTAATTTGTGTCTCATAGTGGCCCAATGAGAGTGTTTGCATGTGTCCTGTGATGGTTTGCACCTTATATAAGGTTGGTTACTTCTATATAGGCCCTGGCTTCCTAAACAGGAATAAGCTAGTATGAAAATGAATGAATGAAAGTTTCCAGGGTTAAAATGATTTAATTGAATGCATTTTCATTAGTTTATGGTTCAAGTCTTAGACTTTTTCCTCCTCATTCTTCATCTCTGTTATTGTCATGGTTAGGCTAAAACATGTATTAGTTTTGTTGCAGTGTCCTAACTGTTGATGATGTATATGGTATACAGTACATTTATTTAAAACAATGTTCTCCTGAACAGAAAATCTTAGCACATTTGATTTGTAGGAGTATTTCCTAACTAATTAGACTGATTAATATAGACTGGTGAACTAAAAGCAAAACATCTGCTATGTTGCAGGGAAGCACACCAATGAAAATATTTGCACAGAAGGATCTGAACAGATTCTGTGATAGAACATAAATGGAAGAGGTTAGCAAAAAAAATAAACAGTGTCTTGAAAATGCACTGTATTTCTTCAGAACATATTGCCTACTGTGAGGCTGATTGTTATCTAATCATCTGCTATAAATTAGGTTGCTATTTCTCTTATCAGAAATGTTATGCATATTAAAATGGATAAACAAATGTAAATAAATGATAACAGGCTTTTAGTAACAGTCCTTCAATTATGAGCAAATCTATAACACAGCTTATCATGATTACTGTAAACATTATGGCAATTATATATTTTTATATGTAGTGTTCTAATTTATGATTAGGATATACTATCAATTGCTGTTTATCACTGGCTATTATAATTTCTCATCACTAGCTGTTTATATGACTGCAAGTAAAACTAGATGATAGTGCATCACTGTGCTTTGTGAAGGGTCTGTTTGGCAAGCTTAAAGAGGTCTTAGTTAGGAACATTCCCTCTCACATTGTGCCTTTACCCAAGATGGAAATGTTTTGCTGGGAACTGTTGAAAGCACGAGTTAAGTATGAGAAGTTTCAGTGTCCAATTTGTGAGTCACTTACATGAGTTTACAGTTAGCTATGTTATATTGTTTATTTTGTATCCTGATATATAGAGAACTCCTTTTATGTCCAACCATGTATGGTAGGTAATTCTATTAGATAACGAAAGCAGGAGAGAAAAAAGTTAGCAAGAGAAAGATTAACATAATATTATGGGCTGTCTGTGTCTTGGTTTCAGATCAACACCCAAGAGGATTCTGCTCTGTGGTGTGTGAAAATGTAGGTCAGCACCCAGAAAGTTGGAACAGAAAAAAAAAAACAAATACACTAGATATTATTAAAGCAGTGTAATACAATAACATCAATAATTCCAGCACAGATATGGTGGATACTGTCAATTTCTACAGAAGTATTCTTTCTTGGGATGTTAGCATCCAATTTGTGACAATGTTTATGTATACATGTAAAACTGCTTTGTGACAATGTCTGTTGTAAAAAGCGCTATACTAATAAAATTGAATTGCTTATAATTTAGATCATGAACATATATTTGGGTAGTATCTTCTTATCATGCTTAGTCACCGTTCGTTATTCAAACTGAAATGACACATTACAGAGCTCCTTATATCTGAATGTTGTTGTCACAGCAAGCCTGAGGGAATGTTCCAGCTAAGTTACATGCTAAGATAAAATACCATCAAAAATACCCTTCTGATGCAAAAAACGAATTACCTAATACTAATACCAATACTAATATTCCTATTAAATAAAATCTGATTCTGATTTCTGAAATTACAACACCAAGTAACAGTAAGCCCTGAGAAAATATAGATAAATGTAGAACACAAAGTAATTGACATAGTCATTGATATTAAATAGTTATTTGGGTATGAAAAAGTAGAACAGTACATAGTGGTTATCATTTTTATTATGACTAACGACAGTAAGACAGATGAAAGTTAACTTAATCAGAAATGCATGCTAAAGCATGGACTAACAATGTCAGAAGCAAGTAGTGCCTTCTGTGTGGTTTTTGAGGATTTTACTGAGGAGTTCAGAGTCAATATTTCAATTGGTTTGAGCAGATAAGAGTTGAATCAAAGATGGCTACAGATGTCCCCCCTGGATTTTACATGCTAGTAGCATGTGGCTAACTGACAGTGCCATGTGACATAAAAAACAAATAACCATTTGTGTACTATTTATGGAAACCATATGAGAGAACCTGTAAGTTAGTCAAACTACAAATTTGTATATCCTGTTGTGCACATTTTGGATTTCTACTTCTTTCTCTCTAAAGATTAGATCCAGTACTCCTCAATCCAGAGTAGTTTATTTTATCTCAGAGTAGTAATAAATACCTTATTTATGACATATGTATTACAAATATTAAATGTAATGTTATGCTGTTTCATATGCAAGAGTATGCATGCCTTCTACAAGACACAATCAGCCTCCCCTCCCTAAGACTTGAACCCACAGTGGTAGTCTAACACATCATGCTGTGTCACCTGGTAAATAAATTATTATAAATGAGAATTAATATATTTGCACCATCACACGTGTTAAAGAAGATTACTATTGTTAGATAAAACTGGCCACTTTGAAACACCTCTTTGTTGCATCTTCCTGATGTTTCCCATTTCACACACATGCTATGAAGCATAACTGATGGGCAAACAGAGCACCTAGAATTTAGTTTGATTAGCTGATTTTATGACACTGCCCTTCTGTTATTTTATCCTCTTTTGCCAAGACTGTTATAAAACATATATTTGCATTTATCCATGACTTTATTACTTTATTCATTTTATCAGTTCCACTTACCATATAGAAGCGGTTTTGTAGTTCAACAATTACAGATTGTGTTCCATTGGTTTTTCTACATAACTGTTTGCCCCCTTTATTCTGCTCTTTAATGGTCAGCACCCCACACTAGTTGCATGGTGGATTACTGCAGTGACAATGACATTGTGATGGTGTATTAGTGTGTGTTCGTGCTGCTGGAGTTTTTGACCACTGTGCTCACTCACTGTGCAACTGTTGCACAGTTTATGTTAGTCATCCTTTAATCCTTTATCAGTGGCTGGACATGTTTGGCTCATGGACTATTGTCAGTCCAGAAGGGACACTGCTGTGTTTAAAAACTCCAGCAGCACTACTGTAGCTCTAATCCACTCATAGCAGCACAACACACACTAACACACTACCAGCATGTCAGTGTCACCGTAGTGCTGAGAATGATGCAAAACCCAGTGTTCTTTATCTCCGCATAAATCTAACCATAATGATTTTGCTTGCTAGATGCCAGACCCTGGCCTCTAGACCCTGACTAGGATTATGCAGAAAATGTACTAATAAATGAATGAATGAATGAATGAACAAAATGCACCCACCAGTGGTGAGATTATATTATAATTTAAAGCTTCATCAGCAACTCTGGTCACCACCTTGTGTATTGCACTTTTGAAAATGTTTATCAGCCTTAGCATTCCCAACTGGGCTTCCAATGAACATGTGAATTATACCAGCCTTTCCTAACAGTGGTAAACAAACATTTAAGCAGTGTTATGTCCAGGTTATTTAGTCCCCAGTGTTTGTTTAGTGTTTCTTATTTAACAAATCAAACAAATCCCCAATCATCCATGGATGATTAATTCGTCCTACCCTTCAGCCCATTCTGTCAGAGCAGATGTCTGTCATAGACATAAGTCTGAGTCAATGCTTTTCACTCATATGCAGGCCCACTCACTGTACTGGGTAACAATTAAATGAACAGCCTAGAGTAAGCGGTACCCTGGATTATGCAGTTCATTATTATTTGAAGATTAATGTTTGGCAGCAAAGGCTTTCACCCAGTATGAGCAAAATAGATATTTTTTTATAAAGAAAACTATAGAAGGAATATGTCAGATTAAAGTTAGCTCCACTCTGATGTGTGATAAAGTACTGCTGTATTCAGGTTAGGAAATGTAGGTTTTGTTTTCATGGAACTCTGGGCCAAACAGAACATTGCGTTTGCTTTGCTCACAATTTTGAAATCATTACGTTACCACAAAAGTGAAGATATTAAGAGTACCACGTATTGTCTAATGTAACAGAACGGGCGGTCATGTCAAATTGATTCTATTTTTAGTTCTTATCCAGTGGTCACATACGAAACCGAGTGTAGCAAGGGTCTGTTGAAATCTGTTTTCAGATTAAGAATGAGACAAACATGTTTAACTGATGATGACTCAACCATGGTCTCCAAATATCTGTGTTAGAAGACATTCATGAACCTTGTTGAATGAGAGGTATTACAAAATATTGAGAAAATATTTCAGATTTTCTTCTTTAGGAAATTGCTAACCTCATTACATTTTCAATGTGAACTAAATGTTCCTTTTTTGTTTTACTTCCTAAAAGAAAATAACACTGTTATCAACAGTCTAGTACACAACACCATTATATCACATCCAAAAGCAATCCCACAGGTGTAGGCATACATATATTTATTTACGCATATTTATTAAAGTAAGTATGAAATAGCTTTAGAAAAATAATACAAGTAAACAAAAGTATAAAGACAATTTCTTCTTATCCATTTGAAACAACAATGGTGGCATAGTAAAAGCCCACAGTGTCAGCAAAATACATTTATAGTTTTAAGTTAATTAATTAATAACATATATTTGAAACATTTATAAAGTATGTTCCCCTTTGATTGCGTTAGTACGTATTCTACTTCGGTTTGGAGGGAATTATACTCGAATGCCTCCTAACCAGAGACCAGTTACATTGCTTCTGTCAAGCATTCGTCTCGAGTTACAATGCAAGGAAAACCTTGTAATCTTTAAGCAGGACAACAAGATATTATTTTTATGAATTTGACTTGTGCAGTGTAACCAGAAAACACCAATATTTAAAAGCTCTGATGTCCATAAATGGCATACAACAAATACGGCTGGAATACAAGCTGCTAGAATTTACAGTTAAAAGTTACACATTTGCCTTCCTTTACTTGGCTGGAGTTTGATGCAAGTGCACAATAAATTGTAACTGTGTTATATGCTGTAGCTGTAAAATATGCTCCAAGTGAAGGTTAAGTGCAATAAGCTTAGCAAACTGGAATCCAGCCCAGTAAATCAAATTTAGAGGAGAAGTAGCAGATTCTCTCTTGCGCTTGCTCTTGCTCTCTCTCACGTTTTAACTCATTGTGCTGAATCTGAATCACTAGAATCCAGGCTTGCTTGTGTGGGTGTGCTGGTTCTGCCACTCTGTGCAGCTCCTGCATGTTGCAGTGTCTGTGTGCTCCTTCTGAGGCTTTCCACTGACTGCAGGAAGGAACGTTTTGCTCTTTCCTCCTCCAGCGCTGAAGTACCTTCTTCCTCCACTTCTGCAATCTCGGCAAAGGTCACCGGCTGAGTCTTGAAGCGGGCCTCCCGTGGTCGTTTTGGGCGGCTGCGGCCCCGAGCTGGGCCCCTGGGTACAGGGAGCTGCTGTGGGAACTCTTCCATGGCAGAAGCCTTTAAGTGTGGCGGAAGCAATGGGAAACCCACTGTCTCCATTGGACGGACTGCCATTTCTGGAGATGGAAAACGCTGAGCGTTTGACCCTCGAGGTACAATTGCTACTCCTCCTTCTCTCTCCTTTTCACTTTTTAAAGATGATTCCAGAGCTGATTTTTTCTCTTTCTGGCTTGTCTCTCCAGCAGACTTCAAGTGTACTCACAGTTTACAGCGCTCCCAAATAGCCAAAGGATCGCAAAAGCCTTGTCCTTACGTAGCAATGATTTTCAGCTAACCCCGCTTCCGTTCAGCACAGAAAATCCAAGTGCGTCAGAAGTCCTTGGAGTCTGTGTGGAGCTTAGCAGCGCAGTGCGTTTTTCAGGAACGGCCTGCTGCCGGCTTTTCTCTATCTGGGTCGTTTCTGTGTGAGCAGAAACACATCCAGCACAGGCTTTTATAGCTGCCTACTCCCTCCCCATCTCTACACTCCTTCCAGGTCCCTCCCTCATGCTGTGATCAGTCATATACTCACAGTTACCTTACCAGAACTCCTGATTCAGCCCCCTTAAATAAATGCTTGCTACAGGACAGACGGAGGGGAGGAGAAGGGGAGGTTACCGTGCTTATAGACATGACCACATACAGACAAGTTTGTATGGGTTGCACAAACAACATGATGGAAACAGAAAATGTGTCTGAATGCTCATATTTATGAATTATTATTATTTGTTAGGGCAGATTACCAGGGAATTAATTTAGGAGATGAGTTCTTAATACTGCTTATATATGTAATGATTTTCCTATTATAACTGTTTATCTTTTAATCCCAAGAAGATTCTGGACATTATATACAGTGAAATGTTCTTCACATATGTAATCTATAAAAAAACATTGGCAGTCACTGTATTTCCACCTATGCTGAGCCTAGTGGTGTCTGCCAGGAGAACAGGATTGTGTAATGACTTTATCATGTGCTCTGAATGTGAGCCCTAAAAAGTCAATGGGATGAACCCACCTTACTCCCATACTCCAAAGGCCTCAGGGTGAAGGTAATTTCTCTTTTACTGTAAGCGTGATCCATGTTATTTTTGGAAGGAATTTATCACACATTGTCACTCCTTTTTTATTCTCATAAAACTTTGTGCAATGACATCACATAGCCCAGATCACTTTGCATGCATAGTTATTTCATGCATGATACAAATTTATCCTCTGCTGACAGTGTTTGGCTATAGTATGTCAAACCAGAATAACAAATAGGAACAAATAGTAGGTTAGTAGGTAGGACTGATCCATCGTTATCATGATCACATGATCAACATAGTACTCTTGCTTAACACTGAAACTGTCAACTCAGGGTTGATCACAAACAGCTTCACTGCAAGAATGTAAAAGAATATTGTTGTTAGTACGCAGAATACTGCACAAAACTCTTAGGGTCACTTTAGATTAGTTATTTTAGCACTAAAAATACAAGGAATATGTACATAAAATAAAAAACCCACATTTTCCAGAACAAAATGGCACTCAGTATTTAGTGTGATCGCACTGAAAAAGTGGTTTCATGGCTGGTACACTTCCAAGGACATCATTCTCAAAGAATGCAAACTATTTCAAACTGTATAAGGGTCAAATTGGCATCCTGATGAAGCTGCCAGATGCAGCTATTGCTCAAGTGTATTTGATGGTCACACTAAATACTTGCCACTGTAGCCTATAAAAGCTGTTTTAATATCTGAAACTTAAATCTGTTTAATTGTTTTATAGTCATATGAATATATATATACATACACACACACACACACACACACACACACACACACACAATCTGCAGTGGGAAAGGGGAAAAATACACGGGCAGAATTAACAAAGACTCTTCTGTTTCAATAAATGTTGTGGTCTGATTTCTTTCCAGCCTGTCTAGTATTAACAGACTTAATGTGTTGGGGTAGGTGAAAACAAGAGGGAGTTTTAGTCTGATATACCAGCTGAAGCTAGAAAGAGCCAGTTTAACTCAGAGGAGAGCCAATTAGAAGCAATCAGGCAGGCACTTACAACAGCTACATACACTGAGCTAATACAAACTATCTGGCACTTTTGGAAGTGAACCTAGCAGTAAAGGGAGGAGTTAGAGGTCTGTATGCAAGTGCATGCTCTTTAGAGAAATGGCTTCTAAATCCTGAGGAGCTGTCAGAGGTTTTAAAAATCAATTTCTTAAAAAAGGGTCTTTGTTTAAGTAATAATTTTATATAATAGTCATCTCATTTTAAAACACATACCAACATAGCTTATAGGTACGCACAGTCTGACGTCCATCCAATCATGTCCGCTCACTTTGACCTCCAAGGATTTATATTAGAAAATAAGACTCTCACTTAGATAAATGAATTAATGCCTGAATGAGAGAAAATCAGTACGAGCGAACCCTTGTAACACCCGCTGACAAAAGAATTACAGACTTGAAGGCAGAACACAACACTGTTTCTTTCATTTCAATTAACTAGAAATATTATTGTTTACAAAATGTGCAAATAAAATGTTTTAAAATACTGTGTAACTACATTGTAATGTCTCAACAACCTGTTTCACTGAATGTAATGCGGATGTTAAACACCACACACCTGTGTGACACCCCTTTTAATAGGCAAACTACAACACTCCCTGCAAACCAGTTCATAATACACTTATCTGCAAAAATGTATGCAAACCTGTCTCTCTTGAAAGGAGGCTATAGTGTCCTTTTGTGCCACCTCTAACCTGGATACAGATGAGATATGCTTGGGCATACAACCGGGCAAAATGTCTTTGAGTGCATTGTGATGGCATAACTAGCAGTCAACCATTTCTCACCAAGAGTTCCACTTCCCAAAAGTAGTTTCTGAGAACCTTATACGCCCTCATGTAGCAACTTCCAGTGAGTTTTGCAGCAATCCAACATTTCAATTGACTATATAAAGCATAAACACGACTGGCCACAAGCAGTGGCATTGTTATTACAACAATCGTAACTACAGACTGAAATAAAGCCTCGGGTTGTCTGAACCACTGTGCAGTGATACACACACAAGAGACCAGAGTCAGAGGTAAGGTGCAAAAGGCCTTAGAGACCCGTAGAGAACGTGCTGGCAGATCATCAGTTAAGCAAGCTCCAAAAACACAGCAGCAGACTTAAAAACAGGTAAAGCAACAGGCTGCATCAACAAATTTTATGTAAAATATAAAGTAGTCTTAAGACTACAAAAAAAGGACAGCAAGTAACACTAATACCGGCGTATACCTACTGACAAACCAGCAATCAGTCATGCTCTGAATCGCTTCTTGAGTACTTCAGATCATCTGCAGGTGATTGAGGGAGTGAGCTTCTGCGACCTGTTGGAGTCTCCGGGAGAAGGCGTGTCTCCTGCAGGACCCAACTACTGTCACAGGATGGTGCCAAAGCTGCACCAAAACCCTAACAAAACACAAAACCATGCACAAGCACAACACACAGAGAAAACAAGGACAGAGAGAAGCCGTTCACAGGGCACACCCCTGGGTTGTATAGCCACCTCTGTGGCTCTCAACATGACAGTTTTGAATTCAGCCTACTCAGAGAAATGTAGCAACAGCAAATGGGGACAATATCTATACCATTACCCAAGTGAATAACATTTCTGTTACGGTATTTTTGCACAGAAATAAATTTTAACTTATAACAATGTTTCACAGCATTTAAATAATATTTAGATGCATTTTGGAACAATTACATAATTGAGTGATTTAGTTTTCATGTTACAAGTCACACAATTTTTGGATTTGTCACATTTATTTGAATATGTTTGAGCTAAAACCTGTATTTTATTGACCCTTTAACAATGATAACATGATGGCAACATAGAATATTACACCATTGCTTTCTTTGCATTATATTTGGGTGTAGGTAGGTAGGTTAATTATGGTTTGCATCATTTTATCACTAGGTAAGAAAACTTAAGTTTTACTTTAAACTCATATGAACTTTTACTTTAGTAATGCTGAGGACTGAAATGCACATAAATGCACAGACATGCAGGTGACTGAAAGCAACTTTATGATAGCAATGTTCTTTTTAGAGCAGAATGGTTAAACTTCAAACGCCACCCTTATTAAGCATTTATTAAAAGTAAATTCATGAAAACAGATATCAGGAGGTCCTGCATGCATGCAGATTGCTAGCTCTCTTTGTTACAGACCCAACAGAGCGTCCTTGCATTGATCTCTATATGACACTCACTGCTCAGAAGAGGTGTAGAATTTCTTCCATGTGTAAACACGTCTGCTTGAGTTCGTTCAGATGGAGTGGAAGTGTTTGAAATAGTTTAGTAACCCATTTCCAACTCCTTATCCTTCATATATTTAGTTTGCAATTCCCTGATCTTTCATTTTAAGAAATTATATTGTATGTACTGCAGAAGTCATGTACTCCCTTGTGCAATACTACACAGACAGTGACTGACAATGAATTAACAGTGTGAAATTGCAAGTGTGAACATCACACATTACTGAACTGGTGAGACACTGAATGTGTAAAACAGACAAATAGACACACTGTCCACATTTGCCATTTTTAAATATTACCTAATTTAGCATTATATACACATAGATAAATATATACTAGCACACACATACATACATACATATATATATACACACGTATGCAAATGAGTCAGTAACTAATAAATAATTAAATTATTTTGGTATATAATATAACTATAATTGTTATTATATAATTGCATTATATATAAATACATATTTATTATATGTATATTAAATTATACACACATACATACATACATACATACATACACACACACACACACACACACACACACACACACACACACACACACA
>JAUZST010011460.1:0-11901 GCA_034779995.1 Parotocinclus haroldoi | reverse complement strand
ATATTTTTTATTTATTTATTTATTTTTTTTTTTTGAAGAGTGTACAGTACCAATAACGCTGTTACAATTTTACTGATTTACCCAAATATCCATATGTTGTGGCGAGGATGTTGCTATTATTGCTCTCATAAGTTTTGTCTCAGATAATACTCAAATAGTGTAATCATTTATATAACCTGATGTCTGACTGTAGCTTTTTATCCAGTGCGGCCTACAACTGAGCTGTAGCTGTTTTAAAAAAATGCTCAAGATCCAGGATTTGACCTCACAGTCTTGTAATAATTCTAAACTTGCATTAGCTGCTGCAGGAACAGGGGTAAGAGTTTAGTCTCTGTCCAGCATGTGTGTCACATGACTTTGTTCTAGATACCTGTCATGATTCACTCATGCTTGTCAAAAAGCACCTGGTCCACCTGTGGTGCAGGCGAAGATCATGAAGCGGGTCATGTTGCAGGTCATGTAAGCAGGTCACATATCAACATGAGGCAGGTCATTTAAGCAGGTTACATATCATAAAGACCTCAATTTAGTACAGAATTTCAAAAGAAGTACATCTTAAGGATTTTTTTGTCCACGCTGAACATTGTGACATCTTGACTAATACCTTCCACACGAGTGTTGAACAGTTAAAGATGCCAATATTTTAGGATGGCTTTAAAAGTCTTGTTTGAATGTGAATATTCTTGTTCTGTATAGTTGTTTGTGCAAATTCAGACAACCTCTTGTATGTCTAAAAATAAATTTGAGTTTTGCCTGTAGGATTCCATCCACTCTGCCATGCTAAATGTTGTAAATTTTGTAGTATCTCATATCTTTGGGCTTCCCTAGTAATATTTTATTGATCTTATTGTGAAGTGAAAATGTCTAGGACGAACAACAAGTTAGCTGCTAAAAACGCATTATTGCTCTCAAAGCAAAACTCAAAGTCCTGACAATAAAACTGGACCTGAAGGACCTGTTTGTTTGTTTTATTCAAATCACAGAAGCATCAATATCTCTTCACGGACATGTATATAAATACTAATTAGACACATTCACACTGGGCCATTCAGGTTGCTTCTATGATTAGATCTAAGTGAAATTTCTGGTTTTAAAGATAATGTTGTGCCTCAACATCCAAACAGAAATGTGATGGATATTTGGCAACATCTTGTAAATGCATTGTAATTTTATTTTGCCATCAAATTCTAAAATTGAAATACACTACTCTTATTTAAAACCTAAATCTCCTGTTTACAAAACTAGCTAAAACACAGTCTATGTCATGTTTAAACACTTTTTTCCACTATAACTATTGACCTGACAGAGTTCTATGTCAGTGAGAATTTCATTACAGGTGGATGCCTGTTACCATTGCCTTTGCCTGTGCTTCTTTTTTCTATCTGCAGGTGTCACAAGGGTTTACTCATACCAGTTTTCTGAGATTCAGCTGTCAAAAAGATGTATATAAGGCACATATATGTATATTTTCTCTACATGCCTTTTCTCTACATGAAACCAGTAATCTTGGATTGTGCTTTGGTTCTCTTTTACCTAGACTAAGGCTAGAGCTGGGTTCATAATCAAAGTAATCTGGAGTGCCGTTTGTTCATCTTCTTGGCTCTCATGTGCAATTACTCAGGTTTGTTGGTTGGTTACTGGGAGGTTGGTTGCTGATGTCTCATCATGTTGATCTCTCTTGGGTGTGTTACCATCTGCGTCTTCTAGCTTTGCTATTATAGGTAGTGCTGAAGGAATTGTTCAAGTTCTATATACTACAATATTTTAATTAATTACATTTTTATATTATATGCTTACTTTTTTATATATAGCATCTATTTATGTAACCTATTAGAATAAATGTAAGTATTAGGTACATTTTGCTTTTACCCCTGTCATGCTAGGCTGTTGGCCTAGATAATTGCAAATCTGTTTTGTGTTTTAAGAAAATTCTGTGTTTATAAAATGTGTTTCATAAATAAATTTCACTTTGGCTTAACTGCAATGTACCAAAGTATACTAATATGATTAGCATTATTAAATTCCTCATATATTAAGTACATATTAAGTACATCAGAATAAATCAGATGCATTTCAGTGTAGTGTTGAGGTGGATGAAAGAGACACAGCATAGACAGGAGCTTTGCTCATGGTGCAGTTTTTATTAAACAGCCAGAATTACCAGCCCTAATGAAAACTATTTACTGGTCAGTGTGCCAGAAAGGCCAACGAATCGCTAGCTGCTGTCACTGCCGTAGAGTTTTCGGAGTCAGCTTGCTTAGACACAGCTCCAACACCAACTCACTCTGTGTCTCAGCAAGACTTTTGAATTCAGTCTGACCACCATTGTTGTCACGTCCATCACGTCCGTCGATTTCACGCCGTCAATCTTAAATGTGTTTACAAATCTCGACCTCTACAGAAACCCTGGAAAAGCGAGCTGCAGCGGACCGTCAAACTGCATTGCAGTCACCGCCGCATTGTACCGTCCAGCGGCGCGTCAACAGCAACCAGACAGACTAACAAATTGCTTGGTTTGTATCAGTTGTAAATCATTGTGGATAAGGGCATTTGGTAAATGAGACAAATGCAAATGTAAATGGAGAAATCCAGGAGCTTTTCACACAGAAGAATTGGGTTGTTAATCTACAGATAAAGAAAATACAAAATACAATACAATAGGTAATAGTTAAAACTAACAGTATGCACCATCAAGACTAGCAAGTCTGACAGAGCTGTTAACATGTTCTCTCTATGTTCACTATGTTTTGTATGAATTACTGTTTTATGGATGAGGTCCAGTAATGACTGCTGATATCAATGGGGTGATGTAGCAGGACACTTAGCCCAACCCTGGCTTCTTCAGTCTGGAGATAAAGTTATTTCTACAAGAGAATAACATAAAATTATGTTTTTCTTCTTATCAGTTACTACACTGCTCACAAAAATCAGGGGATATTTCATTTTAGAAACATAATTATGTCACATAACTAGCATACTCCAATCAGGCTTTGCCTTTGTTTTTAAAAGCCAGAATATTTGCTCTAATATGTACTTACTCCAGCTCTCACCCTTGCTTTACCTCACACCTGTTAGTGGAAAGAGCAAACCTTTATTTCATGGTTCTTACTGTGATCTAACAAAGTATAATGGAAATAAGTAACGGAAAAGGTCTATTATATTCTGTTCCAAGTTACCTGCAATTACTTCTTAGATGTTTATAAAACACTTGTGTGCCAGAATGTCATCAAAGGTCTTATCTTAGGTGCTTTTTCCAGGAAACAACAAATCAGGTTGCGGCAGGCTATGTGTGCAGTGAGATTATAAACAGAGAGCTACATTTTTCTTATCTAAATGCAAATGCATGTTTCCAGCTTGCATGTTTACATGTTGAGCTTAACATAAACTTAATGTGAATCCTCTTACGTTCAGACAGAGCATGAGTAAAGCTCAGAGTAAACCCCACAGAACAATTCAAACAGCTCTATGCTCAGACTACAGACGTTGGCATAAGCGTAGGATTAGTGCCTATGAGAAAAAAACTTTATATATTCACCCCTGTGGATAAATTACCTGCACATTTACTGTCAGGTTTAGTCTGTAGCAAATCGTCATTGCCAAAGTCGATCAGTTTCGGCCTTAATTTGCTGCCGTAATGTCTTTGTGATGGACGCCCTGCTCACGGCAGTGGCATGCAGCTAGAACCAGCTGCCGCATGACGACTTTGGCCATGGCTTTAGATACTGTGATTTTTACACTGAAGTGGACTAGATCTACTATTTTTCAGCATCTGTTTTTAGCTGTTCTATGTTTTAAAACCATTGTTGACCTCTTAAACAGAGATCCCTTTATAACAACCCCCTTCTCCATGTCCACAAAGTAATTCAGCCTGGCATCACGATCCAAATCATCCTGTAACGATGAACAAGGTTCACAGGGACGGCAAAAAGTACACAAACCACACAAAAAGGCCTGGAAGGATTTTAGCCCATTTATCTCTTCTCACCTATCGCCTCCTTGCACGACCACAAACCAAGTACACTAGTCTGAATTAACTTGAAACCCAGAAGGTAGAGTGGAACCAGGTGGAACACAGGCATAGACGAGAAACACAGTACCACAACTCCGTGGTCAGACATCATAGAGTAATGGACTGGACCAGAGAACAGCAAATACACCGTTGTAGTTATAAATAAATAAAGCGAAGCAAAGTTAAAATATCTGATATTCCTGTCATTCAGGGAACATGCAACCTTTACATATATAACAAATACCGGGTCTGACACACAGGGGCACTTTGGATATGCCAGTTGACTCAACTCATGTTTTTGGAATGTAGCAGCAAACAGAAGTACCCACCAGGCACAAGGAGAACATGCAAACCCCACACAGGCAGCATGTGAGCCAGGAATCAAACTGCCAGCATCTGCAGGGCAGAATGTATAAGTATTATCAGATTTCCATCGTGAAGTTAAAAAATCTAAAACCATACCTTCGTAAAACAGTGGGCTACTTGTAAATGTTTCTTGCTTTAAACTGTCTGCTGTAAGTATTTGGGTAAATGAGCTAACATCGTGATTAGCAGAATCACCTGTAACACTCAGACTGGTGGGCTCTGGTGAACATCCTGAGCATCTGTCTTCAGAATTTGTCTTTACGCAACCAAAATAATTACTTTGCCTAATTGCAATCCCAATCAATCAGCCCCATGCTTATTTTACCAACTTTTCAAGTCCACAACCAACCGCTTTATTGCCCATTTGGCCTTTGAAATGCAATCTCTCACGGAAGTGTGCCGAACACTGTGGCTCTGAGCGAAAGTGGAAACAGTCAAGAGAGATGGAGCATTTGTTTGCATTTCCGCATAGTGTTTACTTTCGCTGTGGTACAGTGCTTGACCACAGGTCCAGTCTGGTCACAAGAGTGAGACACACTGACAAAAGATTCCTGATTCGCCATTGATTTAGTTATGAAGTAACTGGTTGTTGTGGTGATTGTTAGGGTAGTTGCTATGGAATTTCACGTGGCTAATAAACTGTAAGGTGTTGCTATGTGCTTGCGAATGTATTCAAGTCGTCTATGATATTTCTGTTGGTTGCCAAGATGTTGCTAGGAGGTTTTTGTGAATACCCAGTTGTGACTTGTTGGAAAATAATTCACCTAGACCGACCAGACATCGCTAGTCACACCACTGCAGTGGTGTTTTTGCCATTATTGCTAAAACTGGCTAAAACTGGGTAGGTGGGCAGGCCCTTCAATCGATGCCAATTTAGAGTGACTGAATGATCTAACATGCATGTCTTTGGACTGTGGGAGGAAACCGGAATACCCAGAGTAAATCCACGCAGACATGGGGAGTACATGCAAACTCCACACAGAAAGGACCCAGACCGTGCCACACTGGGAACCCGGGACCTTTTTGCTGTGAGTCAGATGTGCTACTTGCAGAGCCACCATGTTGCCCAGAAAATAATTTGATTACTTTAATTGTTCATTTAAACTGATTTGATTGTGAAGATCTCACACAACTTATGGGTGAATGGTGAACACGCTCTCAGAGGCTGCATTTGGGTAGTGTACCTCTTGGGGAGAGATTTTCGACTGCTAGACATGATTTGCCAAGCATTTGCATACAACAGTCAGTGATATGAGGGGCACTAACAAATCAACGATATGTGGAGGACATTCCGTGGCCAAACACATTGCAGGGCTTTCAACGGCAGAGCAAGATAATGCTTGTTGATGTTTGAAGATAATTAAGAGTTCTTTACCGTGAGGTGCCATATTGGGTAGGGTGTACTCACTTTTGTTGTCAGTAGTGTAGACATTAATGGCTGTGTGTTCAGTTATTTTGAGGGCATAACAAATTTACCCTGTTATACAAGCTGTAGAGTGACTATGTTATATTGTATCAAAGTGTCATATATTCAGTGTTGTCCCATGAACATATATATATAGTTACAGAAATGTGATACTGTAGGTGTGATAAGTGTGTGAAGTTTAGGTAAGTGTGATAAGACTGGGGGGTGTTGGGTAGATTCTATTTGTTGGAACATGGTTGTAAACAAGGCTGATGTCGCTAAAAACTGTTGCTGAACAGATTTGTATTGACATCAGTCAACTCAAATCACAGTTTTTAAATGAACAGAATTCAGCACAACCTTTACCTGGAATAAAAAAATGACACTTCGACCTACACTGTATGGTATATTGGGCAAAATGAAGTACATATACTGACTTGTGCCACAATTGTTTATTGTAAAGTCTCAGGACACAAATGGTTACAAAAATACACTGCGTATCCAAACTGTTCAAATAACAATCACTGTTATTTTAGTCACATTTACTGCTAACAGCTAAACAATTAAAATAGAATGGATTGTACCGAATCCTTCAGTGATCCTTGATATGACACTTACTAGCGTTCGGGAAACAAGTCAGCTCTGAAATATAACATCTAAAGACCAGACATACACAAAGATAACATAGCGATACCATTAATCTTGCTGTGTCAATTTACTATCTGCACATTGTCTGAGAGACAACGCTGAAATCAAGGTTCTCAGTTTTTGCTCCTCCTGAATATTTATCCACGTCTCCCTTTTGCTCTGAAAGCCCCAGCCCCCCATGGAGAGAATAACGCTCCTGTCTCACTCCATGAAGTCTGTTATCTGATGACATTCCTGGGTGTCAGATACACAGTGGTTTCTGCCTTATCAGAACATCGTGAGCTACCACCACATGCGCTGACTTCATCCCCTCACCAGTGTTTCCAACTCGTTTCCTAAAGGCATTTGGCGTAAACATCATCAAACTATAACAAGCACTTTGTTTAAGCTGTAGCTGAACTTGAACTTGTTGTAATTCATTCATTCACTATTACACCTGCATAATTCATTTCAGGGTCATTAGCCAGCAGTGCAAAAGGCCCATTTTTATGTTCCAGTTTGTTGCATGGCACGCAGAGACTCAAACATGAGCACTTTAAAGAGACTTCAAACATTTTGAAATGTAAAAGGAATCTGGTGTTCCCAGAGCAAACGATTCAATCCTGGAAGCTATGAGACAAACGATTCAATCTCGGGAGCTTTGAGACAAATGATTCAATCTCTGGAGCACTTTGTTGAACGTGGGCCATGATGACTTGCCATCACTAATGGAAAAAAAACAAATACTGAATACCAGCAAATTCTAAAGGAAAATGTCTGAATATTTGTCTCTGAACAGAATTTCAAGAGAAATTGGGTCACTCAGCAACACAACAAATCTGAGCACATTGCTCTGCCAAAGAATGATTAAAGAAGAATAAAGTGAATTATTTGGAATGACCAAATCCTGACCTGAATCCAAAGAAACGTTGTGTAAGGAAATTAAACATATAGTTCATGTGAATAAACCCAACAACATCCAAAAGTTGAAGCTGTCCTGTATGGAGAAACTGGCTAGAATTCCTCAAAGCTGATGTGCAGGACTAATCAAAAGCCTCACAGCACTATAGACCTGGGTTTCTAGTTTGGTCTGACCACTGCCTTTGTGTAATTTGCATGTTCATTGTGTGTTAATGTCACACCAGGTAGTAAAACACAGAAGCTAACGCAGGTAGCAAGGATGCGGAGTTTATTGGGCAACCAAAACACAGAGTCGAAAACGTTCCAAAGTCGAAATACTGGGCGAGCACAACAATACCAAGGGATGAGACGAGAGGCAGAATCCGGGTAGACGAAACGAGGGTCAACAACGGTAAGAAGGCGATACATCCCGCCGTGCAGGAAGTGGGCGTGACAACACCCTTTGAATGAGTCTAGACAAAACACTGATGGTTTGCTTGATCCCTGTCCATGAACTGTACACCTGACTGTCATTATAATGAATTACAGAGGTTAATACTTCTGCAACTCTTCAATCAGACGTTCCTCAACCTGATCTTTCTCTTGATGCAATTTTACAAATAGCGTCTTGTATACAGGACCAATCACAGCCTTGCACTCCATGTTGCTAGTCGCGATGCTTGGACGTGTAGTTAGAAAATTTGTGGTGCGTCAACGTGACAGAGAAGCATAAACTATGTTTTAGGCAGGGTGAGCACCCCTTTAGACTAGATGTGACATTGATTAATTCAGGTAAGACATAAGGATGAGTTGGGGTGGTGGCAGGTTGCAAAGTGGCTCACATAGGCGTGGCATGATACACAGTCTAGGGCAGCTTAATCAGACAGCCCGATTGATTGCCTATAGTGACACAACAGCTGGAGCTTTGACTATGTACTGAGCCTGACATGTGGCCTGCCTGAACTAACAATATTCACAATGCCTACAGAAAGAAACACTTTGCATTATATCATAAAAACATGTTCAATGTTTGAAACCTGGTGGTGCCATCGTTGATGAAATAATGAATTACTAATTACAGTTGAAAGGGAAAATGTTCCAAAGGAAGAAACTCAGGAGAATGTGGGTCATGCATTATGACAGCCATCCTTGGGCACAGAGTCTTTTGTGCCAAAACTTGTTATAGAAGAACAAAATTAATGTGTTGGAATTGCAAAGTCAAACTCCTGGCCTTAATCAAATAGAAATGTTATTAATGTCTACGCAAATGATTTGTAGAAACACAGAGTTTAAGCAAACACGCTGTAGTGTATGGAGGAATAGCTTAAAACTCTACCCAACCAATGTTCAGGACTGATAAACAGTTATGAAAACATTTAGTTGCAGTTGTGATAACACACAAGAGGGACACACCAAATACAGAATGCAAAGGTTCACATATTTTTTTTGCCAATCTCAGAAATGTAAAAGTGTGTCATTTTCGTCAATAACTAAAAGACAATGTTTAATATTTTGTCCTATTTGTTTATTTGGGTTATCTTTTAAGACTTGAAATAGGATCATTTTAGTTCAATACTATCTACTTAGTTTACTTTTCTACTGTATACAGAAATATGGAAAATACTATGACGACTGAAACAAATAATTGATTTAATTGTGTGACACATGGTGGTGGTAGTACAGGTACTGACTCACATTATTTTGATTGTACTATGGGAATCCAATAATAAACACAAATACTAAGTAATACTTAGTACATGCTGTAGTCTCCTGCACTCAGATGAGGAAGTTGTAGTCAGATGTAGGGAGTCGTGTGGCCTGAGTGCTGGGAAATGTAGTGAGGAAAGACTATGGTCCCAAAATAATTGTTTTTTTTCCCTGGCAATGCATTGTCCATTAAATTAAATTATGATATTCAGTACTTTATTATGAAATAAGCTTTATTAAATGATTTTGTCTCAACTAAGTGTCTTCAGCATGTATACTTAATATAACAAACATTTTACCTAACAAATTCCATGCCTCTCCATTCTTTGTAGGTGGTAAAACTTTAAAAAACATGTATTTTTCCCACGGTATACTGTTTAAACAGAAATCTAAATTTTGTTTTATTTTTACACTAATCTTACTTATACAATTTAGAAACCAATATAAACAAAAGTCATACGAGATCATTTGGCATGAACAAAAATGTGTCCCACTAACACATTTCCCCTAACTTAAGCTTTATGTGTTGACGTAGCATTCTATGTCACTTCCTTCCTGTCATCTGGTTTACTCTGTTGCCCTCAAGCTTCTTCGAAATAGTTGATAAAATTAGATCGTTAAAGTTCACATTTGGAAAGGTAGGTTTGTCATGTGGTTAAATGCAATAGTCTTCTAGCACATACACTCACCTGTTACATTATTAAGTACAACTCCTTATTTCTACATTTTTAAAATCAGTTTTTTTTTATCACTTTATCACTTTCACTTACCTTTGTAGATCTACAATTACAGCGTGAATTCTAGCTGATTTTCTACAAACTTTATTAGTTCCCGTTACTCTGATTTTCAATGGCCAGGTCCCTGGCAGGCCCAGCACAGATCAGGTACTATTTGGGTGGTGGATCATTCTTAGCACTGCAGTGACACTGATGTGGTGGTGGTGTGTTAGTGTGTGTTGGACTGGTACAAGTGGTTCAGACACAGCAGTATTGCTCCACCTTGTAGATGTAAGAGACAGTAGCTCATCTGTTGTTGCACAGCTTCACAGTTTGCCACTGGAGTCCTCTTACACTCCCCCATGATGACATAACGAAGCTGGTCGATCTGACCTTGTGCTCCTCCACCTTCCGTGTCACCTTGACACTATCTGATCCAAATAAATTTATCTTGGTCTCATCAGACCACTGGTTACACTAATCCATGTCCTTAGTCTGCTTGTCTTCATCAATCTGCTTGTGGCCATCTTGTGCATCATCTTCCTTGAGCAAGAAGCTTCCTACTAAGATGACAGCCATGCAGACCAGCTGGATATATTGTGGGATGTATGGTCCGAGTACTGACAGGCTGACCCCCCCACCCCTTTAATCTCTGCAGTAATGCTAGAAGTACACCTACATCTATTTTCAAAAGCCTACCGCTGGATATGACACTGAGCATGTGCACTCAACCTCTTTGGTCGTCCATGACAAGCCCTCTTCCGATTGGAACCTGTCCTATTAAAGTGCTTTATGGTCTTGGTCACCGTGCTGCAGCTCACTGCAGGGTGTTGGTGATCTTCTTATAGCCGAGGACATCCTTATGTAGAGCAAAGTTGTTCACTGAGTTCTTTGCCACACAAGAGAGTGTGAGGGCGATAACACCAAATTTAACCCACCTGCTCCCCATTCGCTTCATCGAGGCACATGATAAATGGGAGGAAAAATTACTAATGAGGAACAATTTGGCCATTTTCACTGTTAAGTGTATCTAAGTATCTATCTTGTTCAGTGTCATATGTTCAGTGATGTCCGATAAAAATATAGAATAAAATAGTAACAAACGTGTAAAAAGTGTACTCACATCTGTAGGACACTGTATATTGTTTATTATCTATCAGGAAAAAACCCAATTGTATTATCTAAATCATGCTTGTCACAGAGAAAGAGTCTGAGATGTCTTGTGGAGACATAAATGAGTAAATATAAGCTTTATAAGTTTATAAGATACAGCTAGAAGCTTTTGCTTTATGTGTGTTTGTGGCAGGTGTTTTCCAGAGTGTTTGTGGACTCCCCCCACACTGCTGTATTTCCACATATATAGTGGTCTTTTGGAAAGACCAGTTTACAAACCTATGAGCATTTCGGTGTATTCTGCCCGTCTTGTTTCTGTCTGATTATTACTGATCTCCTTTTTCATCTTGCATCTCATTAGCATACTAATCCAATCAAAATTGCCCCTTGTCTTTCAGCCATAGTTTCATAACACATCAGTGGCTTTGCCTGCCTCTGGTATTTGCAGGGGGAAATGGATGGTTTTTTTTGCTACAAAAAAAGGAAGTGATGTCATCTATTGGTTACACACAGGCACTAAAGAATTTACATTTTCATATGGTGAGAGAAGCATTTCCGATTTTAAAATAAATAAGGTACATATGGTACATATACATAAGGTAAGGTATAAGGTAAGGTAAGGTATGTATAAGGTATACATAAGGTACAAATGTAATTTCTGTTTTGCTTTTTTGTTTCTATTTAAACTGATCACTTTATGGTATTAGCATTAGTGAATTGTGTTACAGTCAGGTCTTTCATCCTACTTACTGGAAGCATTGGTTAGTCATGATCGTGATATAGCTAACAGTGTGGGTCGTAAATTTCCAGCTTTTATTCAGGGGATGCCCCTTATTTCTCTGTAAGTCCCTTTCCTTTCTGTTTCTGTTTTTTCTGTTCTTTCCATTTTTGTCATTAACTCACATTAACTATTCATTGTCTGTTCTATTTTTCAGTGGATCATTCTGGAAAAAGTGAAAAGAGAACAATATCATGGGGGAGGGAAATGTTGGTCTACTGTATTTTTCTTTTCTTTTTCTTCCTAAACTAACCGGTCTGTGTTGGTTCTCAGCTGTGCT
>JAUZST010011459.1:0-11901 GCA_034779995.1 Parotocinclus haroldoi | reverse complement strand
TAGCCAGCAAAACAAAACAAAACAGGGCGCCAATCCATCATAGGATATATATATATAGAGAGAGAGAGAGAGAGAGAGAGAGAGACATACAAACCTCTATATATATATATATACCCTATGATGGATTGGCGCCCTGTTTTGTTTTGTTTTGCTGGCTAGTCATCAGCTCTACTGCAACTCTGCCCAGGATTAAGCGAGTAAGAAAGTCAATGTGAATGATGACGTAATCAACTGATGTGCCCTGTCCACCTTGCTATACTCGGATATACCATAACTCTGATTATGATCAGCAGCTATCATTTATTAGTATGACAGATATATATAAATATATATGTAGAAATCAGCAACAGAATAATAATTACATCATTCTGCAATTAGAAATATTGCATTTTACTTGGCATTTGGAGTGCTGTCCTAAACCTAGTTCATATGCTATGGCATGGGTCCATATACCCTGTATAAGCTTTGACTGAGTGATTAATCAGATCATTCAATAACAATATGCAAACACTTTAGTCCTACTGTGGATTAAATAAGTCATCAGATTAATTAAACTGAATGAAATTCAGTCCACATTCTATAAAGTAATTATTCCAAGAATCTACAAAATATATGTATATGTATATATGTACATGTTATCTGTACCATAATTTGTTTCTCTGTATCCTCCCTGATTTTGTTCTGGGTCATTTTGGCTTTGTAAGCATTCTTGTATGCTTTCAGTGTCTGTCGATGCTTTACGATATGAGTCCAGCTCCACATCTGGTTGAAGCGTTTGATGTGCACCTCCAACACACTGTTTATTCCATACATCCACCTAAAAGAATTATTATAGTGCAAACGCTGTTCAGTGAGAAAGGAGTCTATGAGACCTACCCAAATACTAACAACATGGTTCACCAGTGAAAAATGTACTTCAAGGCAATCAGAATCAGTGTTCAGTACTCACCACTGTTTGGCATGTCTGTACACAGGGACATCTGGCCTGAACTTTCTGTAGGGGATATTTTTTACCATATAGTCTATGGACTCCAATAGCTCGAACATGGACTGGTACTAAAAGAAAAATCATATTCAGCTGAGCCCAATGCATATTCACTTACCAATACATGAAAACACATTTATCAGTGGATGCAATTGAACTTTTCTGAAAGTAAAAATGCAATGTAACAATATTCTAAGATAACTGTTGAGGAACTGGTCATGGTGACATACTTGTGGCTTGGTTATTTCAACAGCAATGTTTTGAACCTCCACTTGCAGGTATACTTTTTGTGACTTCAGCTCGATCTCAGCATTTGGGTTGATGCAGATCTTGGCAGAGGCATTGATTGGTTTAAAAACTGAAGAAAAAAAACAAGTAAACAATGTGTTTGGTTAGCCAACATCTAGGTACTAGAGAACTGAGAATATTTTAGTGGAATACAGCACTGCTGGTGTTATTGTAAAATAAGCAACATTTAGATAGACAATTATTTATGAATTTATTATAGTATATCTACAGATGTCTGATAACTAAGTAGTTAAATAGCTAGTGTACTTTCAAGATTCAGGAGTTGTACTGCCATACGTACAGAGAAGCAGATAGTTTATTATTTTAAAACTAGATCAGCTTATAAACTATAAAACGTACTAATTATTTTAAAATTGTATTGTCATTCAAAACTTCTGTACCCTAGTGTACTGTCTCATACAAAAGTGTAGTAAAAATATGGGCAACCCTGGTCAAATAACATTTAATAAATAATTAAGTCAATAAGTTTTTAACAAATGTAAATTGTTGCACAGAACAAACATAAATTACATGTTTGTTTTAATGTATAAAATTGTTATTCAGCACCATAATTTAATTGCTGAGTTAACTTCTGGATCACCACTGGATCTAAAAAGTTGCTCAAAAAGTTCAAGAAAAATGGGAAAAAATTCCACCAACAAATTCAATTCAATTCAGTTTTATTTATATAGCGCTTTTTACAATGGTACATTATCTCAAAGCAGCTTTACAATGTTATCTTAAAAGGCCAATCCCAAATTGAGCAAGACTAGGGCGACAGTGGCAAGGAAAAACTCCCTGAAAGTAGTAGGAAAAAATCCTGCGAGGACAAAGACAGAGCTGCAACAATAAGCGTCCTCAGTTCCCAAACACTTACTGAGTGACGTAATACAGTGGTAAACTCCAACTTCGTTTGAACATTTTGTAGGCATCAAATTCAAAAAGAGTAAACATTTGCAAAAAAAAAAGGATTTGCAATTCATCTTGTTCTGTTTTCATGTTTTAACCAATGTCCCAACTTCACTGTAATTGGGATTTTACTTGTCATTTTCAGCACTCAATACTGAGGCAAAAGTGAATTTAGTATTTTCTATATTTCTCCATAAATGAATAAAAGTAGATAGAGAACCCAATTAGACAGTACTATACATGAAAATTGTAAACTGTTACATATCTGTGAGTAGGAAAAGTATGTGAAAATTTATGATTAGTTCATCTGAAAATAAAATTACATTCAGGTGTTTTTTAAATCTGTGGTATGACATTCAGGTGTGAATGCAAGTGTATCATTGCATGAGTAAAGGAGATTTCTGAGGAACACGCAAAGCGTTATTAAGTGTCATCAGTCTGGAAGTGGTGATGAAACCATCTTGATGGAACAATCCAGATTCAAACAGATGGCAGAATTAAATATGGCTGAGGAAATCACTGCATTCCAGCATAAAAACCTTATTGCATCTGTGAACCATGGTGATGGTAGCTGGTTTTGAGAGGACGCACTATGTAAAAAGCCCTAACTTTTCTAGCAGTTTCATAGTTTAGGCCTGTTTTGTTGCAACTGAGCTAGATTTGCCACCATTAATGAAACCATTAAGTCTGAATTACAACGGCAAATTATTAAGGAAAACATCAGTGCATTTGTCTGTGAACTGAATCTCAAGTGCACGTGAGGCACATTGTGCATCAAACCTGGTGGAGGCAGGAAAGACAGGTATAGAGGAACAGACATGCAACAGCCGAAGTACAAGCTTTAGCTTAGCTACTTCTTGCAACTTAGCTACTACTTTAAAATGACCAGTTCCCGGATAATAATTCTTACACCTTTTATGAAACTGCTTGTGAGATGCACAATGTATTTGGCAAACTTATGTGGAATTCCCTAATCATTTTCATCTTCTAGCCAACTTCATAAAGATCTTCACATTTTCAAATGGGCTTTAAACAAACATGAAGTGCAGATATGAATACACTGATGTTCATGAGCATGAAGTATCAAGCTTTAATCAAGTGTGATGGCAGAACAAACTTTTGCCGGTAAACCTTTTAGCTGGTGACCCGTTAGTAGTGTCACTGAAAACGCAATCCATGCCCAGGTGGTAAGAATGAAAAAAAGAACAGTAAAATGAATGCTTTGGAAAGCCCAAGTCAAAGTCCTGACCATAATCCAATAGGAATGTTGTGGAAGGACTTTAAGTGAGTAGTTCATGTGAGGAAGCCTACTAAGGTCCCAGAAGTAAAGTTGTTCTGTATGGATGTATGGGATAAAAATGTGCAACAAGGGCAAGGCCCTTGCGAATTATGCTTACTAATAAAGCATTACAAGTTGGTGTCAAAGCTAAGTCACACATGTCAATCAATAGAGAAATATGTGTGTATACTAAGTAAGTGTATCACTATCTTCAATATGAACGTTCCTTAGTAATGTTCCCCTGAAGTTCTAAAATTAGATTGTTTGAATTTCTTGTATAATCACATATAGCATAAAAAGCAATAATTTATGAATACTTAGTTTTTTTATATTAGCAAATTAGCTTTAAGTAAATACATACTATACTGGTAGTCTTTCAGTTCTTTATCACCAGTGCCGATTCCTGTTTTCAGCTTTTCCTGAAAAACATTACCAAGCAAAAATAACATTAGAGTAAAAAAAGAGTAAAGAGTAAACATGTAAAGAGTAAAAAAAACTGAGACAAGCTTAACACATAAAACTACATTTACTATGATATTACACACAATGTGATATTAGCTTTAGTTTTAAACACTAGTTTTAACAGCAGTTTTGCAATTAAAATACATTAAAACAAAAACAGTGATCTAGGTAACCATCACTTAACAAGCTTTTTGGTTAAAATTTACAGAAAAAGGACACCATGAATGTTCCTTTGGGTCAGTGGTTCCTTGTCTCAGTCTTCTGCTTCACTGGATTTATATCCACTCCCCTGCATCTAATTTAACTCTATTAATTAATTAATTCATGATCTGATGGCTGTGTACTAAAAGATATTTTTAAAAAGTTTCTACACTTTCAGCATGTCTCCAGCAATGTCTAAACCCACCAGATTGAATACTTACAAAAAACGAATGTTTTGTAGCAGAAGGCATCTGAACAATAAACATCATCATTTTGAAATCGTGTTGGCCCATGACATACAGAAGTGCCATACAGATTGTGTAACCTTTACATTAACGCTGTTAATTTGACTGTTTTACCCTAATCTAAAAGATTCCAAAGTCTCACTGAAGTGTATTGTTAGTCCATATCTCTGATGTGCATTAGGTCAAACTGTATCTTTAAAATGCCCCAGTAAGTGTGTATGTGTGCCCTGTGCTACCAGTTCCTGGCTCCTAATAACATTGAGCTGGATTACGTGGATATGAAAATGGATGAATTAATGAAAAACAAAGCAATTTTAATCAGTATTATGTGCTGAAACATTTAAAATGTCAAGAATTTTAAAGTTCAGCACAACCTATTTATTAAATATTTTGTAGTAAATAAGGGCCAAGACATTCAAGTGCTTACAGCAGCTATATTGGACTTACATTTATCCATGTAATTGACTCAAACAACATTCAGTTATCCATCTATCACAAGGCACATACATACACGCCACCCTAGACGTGCCTTTGTAATATGGTGGGAAACCAGAGTACCAGGAGAAATGCAGACACAGGAATAACAAACCCCATAAACCATTAAACAATGCACCACTGGGTCACCACAAAACAATCAATCTGCAGAACTCAAAAATAAAACCCAAGTGTTATTTTTGAGTTACTCAAGTACATTAGCCTGGAAAAGGTTACACAGTCATTATTCAGCATTAGAGCGTGTATAGCAAACTACAGTAAGAACAATTTGATCAAAATCTGAAAACAGTAGAAGAGTACAAGAACACTGCTGGCCATTTTGACATGTGCATGAAGTCTGTCTTCATTATACCTCAAGGCAACAATCAGACAGCAATACAAGGTGCCACAAACTGGTGACTGTTGAAAGTTCAAGGTTTGTTGATGTGCAAGTGCACTGAATGCTGTCACACCTAATGATCCAAACCAACATTATCAAGACCTTTGGATATGCCCTGTAACATCTGGCAAAGACACTAGCAGCACAAGTACTGCAAGTTCAGAATTCTATTTCCACCACAATACCTGGTGTGCTGAGTATAACAGTCACACAGCACACATTGGGCATCATTCATGAAAACTTTACAAAAAGATTTACAAACTGCCAGTAAATAATGCGTAAAATGGATCTAACCAAAATTAACCCCATTTATTTTTAAAGTAGAATGTGTGCATGATCGTGGATTGCAATCGTTTGTGATTTGGGCATGCATACTCGTTGCACACATATTATCGTTATCCGTGCCTATGAATAACAAATGATGACCATATAATTAAGCCATTGGAATGAGTAACACAAGAAAACATTTCTATACAAAGTCTTAGAAAAAGAAAATATTCTGTTGTGGAAACTAACTTTTTATTAAATGAAGCAGGTTCACATTGACACCTTTTATTTTCAAGAAGCATTTCAGTTCATACAGTTCATGTTACCAGGTCTGAGGTTGAGAGGTTTGACAGCAGCCTTTCTCAAACTGTCTATCGCAGACAAACAAATCCTCAGCATTATTGGTGAAATCTCATGGTCAAGTATTATTCCTGGTGTTGACTGATCTACAGGTGGACCTAAATCATATGGTGTTATATCCTAGAATGTATGATATGATTTTACATATACTGTCTAACTTTTCAGGAACCATCACTGGATCAGCCAACTAACTGCCTCCACTACAGTGAATTGGAGTGTCTCAGTGGTTAACTGTGGACAAAAGGCCCATCTTAAAATGCTGCATTAAACCTTATTATGGCAGCTTAGTGTTGACAGTCAGCACGAGTTCCAGGGTTTTTATTTAATTGGTTTTGAGTATAGCGCTACCTTTTGTTAGTTTAAATATTGTTCCATAAAACCCTGTTAATTTTATATAGACTGTAGCCTGTTCATGTTACAAAGTCAAATTCTATTATGTAAAAAGTTCATATGCTCCAATCATTATTGTAGGGTGCCATTTATTTTCCTGACCACTTTCTTCTGTTTATTCGAAAGGGGGGTAGGTAAGAAAAGTACTTCTTTTTCTTTCATTTTTGCTCTTCCCAGTGTCAGGGAAGAAAATGGGGAAATAAGACAGGAATTCTTTGTTTCTTGTTTTGTTGTTTAGCTCACCCTGAAGCCATTCCTGTGACTTTTTGCCATGAATAAACCGTATAGAACAATTTGATCTGTTGAACCAGACTTGATCCTTTTTTAATGTTATATTCTCTAACACCCCTAAGAGCCTTAGATATTTAAGTGTAATTCATTACTAATTGGTTTTAGAAGGGAAAGGGTGGCGTAAAATTGGAGATAAAAGGTCCCCTTAATTTCTGCTCACGACATGTTGAGTTTGATTTTTAACACTGTGATATGTTTTCTTATGGCCGTTAGATATGGCTGAAATGATTATTTTTATTGCTGTTATTATTCCCATGAATCCCATGTTAGTTTTTAAACATTTATAGTTCTCCACTGTGTAAAGAGGAAGGTGCTCAACTCTCCCACTCTTCCATTAATGCTCAGCTCTTGACAGCACAGGAAAACAGAGGTTTTTAATAGATAAAAACTTACCACTATCTCCTTCCATGAACCTGTGTAGAATTTTGGACTGTCAACATTCCAGTAGGCACACAGACACTGCAAACAACCCAGCTAAAAACACACAATCACACAGACAAAAATATTACTGGCTGCATTTCTTTTAGCATTATACATTTAAAGCACTCAGGTAGTGTAGTGCCCTAACACTCCAGCCTGACACTCACAAACATTTACAAACACCCATCCCTGCATTTAAGACCTGCAACAAATTTGGGACTGTGTAAATGTAAGGCAATTAATGAGGTTAAAACAACAAGTATGAGAAAAATGTATTGAAATGATTAAAAACAATAATATTTCTCTAAGAAAGATTGTAAGATATTGTGCTGATCTCTGTGTTAATCTACCGTTCCTCTCCAAAATGTTAGAAAAAGCTGTTTATCAGCAGCTCTGTAGTTACCTCCAAAGTAACAGTATTTTTGAAACATTTAAGTCGGGATTCAGGCCTCATCATAGTACTGAAACAGCATTAATTAGGGTACTTAATGATCTATTAATATCATCAGATAATAGTTTCTTTCCTTGTCCTATTATATTTAAGTGCAGCATTTGACACTATAGATCATGGTATATTACTGAATAGGCTAGAAAACACTATAGGTATTGAAGGACTGGCACTTTCTTGGTTTAAATCCTATCTAGCTGACCGGTACCAGTTTGTCTATGTAAATAATCAACACTCCAAGCTCTCAAAAGTAAGGTACGGTGTCCCTCAGGGGTCTGTGCCTGGCCCACTATTATTCTCCCTGTACATGCAACCTTTAGGCTCAGTTATTTGTAAGCAGGGTATTAGTTTTCACTGCTATGCAGATGATACACAGCTGTACACATCAGCTGATCCAAATGATGGCCTCACAATCAGTAAACTGAACTCAGATAAAACTGAGATTTTATTAGTTGGACCCAAGACCAGTTGGCTGCATCTATTCTAAACCAAATTTTGAAAACTTAAGTGTTATGTTTGTTTCAGATTTCTCCCTTGAAGTGCACATTAACAACATCACACAAACTGCTTTCTTTCAGTTACGTAATATTGCTAAACTTAGAAATATCCTTTCCTTTCAAGATGCTGAGAAACTGGTTCATGCATTTATAATCTTTACTTGCTGGATGTTCTAGTAAATCTCCAAATAAACTTCAACTAGTGCAGAATGTAGCAGCTCAAGTGCTAACTAAAACTAGAAAATTTGATCATACAAGTCCTGTTCTGTCATCTCTACACTGGTTGCCAGTTAAATTTCGCATTGATTATAAAATACTTCTTATAACATATAAAGCTCTACATGGTCTGGCCCCACATTATCTGAGTGAACTCTTAAAATATTACAATCCAGCTTGTCTACTTCATTCACAGGATGCAGGACTCCTTTCAGTTCCTAGAATTAAAAAAGTCACTGCAGGGCGAAAAGCTTTCTCATATTTGGCCCCAGAGATATTGAATAAACTTCCCAAGTTAGTCAGATATTCAGACACTCTCCAAATTTGTAAGTCTAGGCTAAAAACATTTTTATTTACTCAGGCTTTAGATTAGATTTAGACTTGGACGCATGGCTCAGGTTGGCTCTTGCCTCTTGGCTGTGTTAACTTTTTGTTCTCTCCCTTTAGCTATGCTACTATATTTAGTGCTGTTTCATAATAAGACTGTGTTCTTAACCCATAAGTAACTACATTTTCTCTTTTCTCTCAGAGCTGATGTTCTGGTACCAGTTCCAGCACCAAACACTTAGATGTTCCTCCACCTCAGCATCACTCTACCGATCTTCATCAACAATAACCCTGTCCATTAGTCCCAGTCCATATCCATCATTTAGTCATTAGGAGACATTGTGCCTCCAAGGACTTTCCAACGAGGACTCATTTTATAATCTATTTTTAATCTATTTTATTTATTCTATTACTAATTAAAATGTTATTATTGATTGAAATTATTTACTTAATTTTGCTATCACTTAATATACTCCAAAAGCCGGGCTCTGTTATAATATGGACTTTTGTTAGTACCACTGGAAAAGGTCCTTTACACTGTGATTGCAGAATTAATGCACAGTACATTGAGATTTTAGAGCATCATGTGTTGCCTTCAAGCCGACATATTTTCCATGGAAGTCCATGCAGATCCAACTCAAAACAGAAAATGTTAGGGCTGAGATATGCAAATCCCTTCCAATCGTCCATCAAGGAACATTGTTTATAAATGTTTAAAACAGAATAATGTTTATCCATTTGTTGAAAAACTGAAGATTTGTCCACTTCAGACCTCAAACCTCAATACAATTGAGCATCTTTTTAGATGTGGTGGAATGGGAGATTCACATTATGGATGTGCAGCTGACAAATCAGCAGTAAGGTATACCTTTATTATAAAGTTGCCAGGGAGTGTATATATGACCTCAGTAACTAACAATTTGCCTGAAAATGTTTTACCTTGTAGATGACTTTAGTAGCTTCATTTAATATACGAGCACCCCAGTTCTCACCTGCTGTCTACAAATAGAAAATGTTATACACCATATGACTATCAATCTTTAAAACACACATTAGCATAATTCATTTGTCAAATCTCAAAGTTAACACAATTTTTAAAGACACAAAATAAAGACATATAAATACACAAGACAAGATAAAAAACAGATAAGATGAGACAAGAATAGATAAGATAAGATGGCAGGTTGGGTGAGTGAATGGACAGACAGACAGCTAGCTAGACAGACAGACATATGCATAAACACATTAGACAATACACAGGTTTTGAAACTTCACACAAAGCATGGATTACCTGTAGGCTGAGTTCAGATAACGTCACACCCAAGGCAAGAGGCCTCTGAGGGTCTGATATCTGTCATATACAAGGACGGCACTGATTATACACATCAAACTTAAGACTGCCATTAACACATTATTCGCACCTTCCAGATGAACACTGATACTCCAGAATACTTACATCATCCTCATATCTGATATGAATGTTGGTAACCTTCACCTCCAGATTCTTTATTATTTGTGTGGCCAGTTTCTCAGCAAATGTGTCTTTCTTCTCATCGAGTGGCTTTTCTACAACAGGAATTTACTGACAATTCAGAAAACTGCACCACAAAATCTGACCACTGCACAGTAACTGCACATTTATTCTCAGGATGTGATATAGTCACATTAACGAGCACTAAATTACTACTAAAACATTACTACCCACCTGTTTTTTGCTCAAGCTTTTTAGACACCCTAAAGGGTTTTTTATGCTTTTTATGTTTACGTCCTTTATTTTACATTGCGCAGCATTGGAAGAAAGAAAGAACAGTCAATAAAGCAGTTAAGAAGTGAAAAGATTTTAAAAAGCAAGAGACCTGTATAAAACACCAAGAGAAGGTTCAAAAGCAAACAAAACCATATACACAACTAAAGTGAAGAAAACACAAAGAAAAACAAATTTTAAACACTAAATTTAGCTAATGTCAATGTGAAGCTGCTTGTAATATTCACACTACTCTTTCAATAATAACATGTGGCTTACATACATACCACGTGAGTCTTTATACACATAATTCTCCAGATTAAAAACAAACTCTCCCATCTGAGAGCCTGAATCCATCA
This sequence comes from Parotocinclus haroldoi, assembly GCA_034779995.1. Lineage (NCBI taxonomy): Eukaryota > Metazoa > Chordata > Actinopteri > Siluriformes > Loricariidae > Parotocinclus > Parotocinclus haroldoi. The sequence goes on along the minus strand of JAUZST010011459.1, from coordinate 1,339 downwards.
CGAACAGCATGAAGCAAGTAAACATACAGTTGTTAGCAAATGGACACTAAGTAGATCAACTTAACTGCATGATGTAAGCAAATACTCTACAAACAAAAATTAGGGAATATTTTAAAATTATATATCACCTAATTTTTGTGAGCAGTATAGTTTAGTGTCTGTCATGCAGTTGGAAAATAAATCTGCCTTTCCTGCATAATTATCAGTATATAAAGGATTTACTTCTTCGTGCTGCGATCTGCAAGGCCTCCTCAATGCGTTGAAGTTCCTTCTGTTTTGCCTCCTGCTGGTGGCGCTCCTCCTTTGCTGCATCATACTTAATTCCTTTAAAACATACATGAATGGTCAAACATACTTGGAGTACACCTAAAGTCAGTTGTTGTATTCAGGCATAATATAAAAAAAGTGACCCGGCCAGTATGTTACCTGTCTAGAAACCAACAGAACAACGTTGGCCATTTTAAAGTTAGCAAAAGTTAGCACTGCACAACAGCTCCAGCAAAAGAGCAAATGATAAAGAATGGCAGAAATTCTCTCCAGACACTAAAGAAAGTTGAGTTGAAATGAAAGGCCACTAAATAAATGAATTTTTTAAAATAATTTCAGTAATTTACCAATTTTAGTCAATCTAAATAGTTTTTAAATTTTATATAAGATCACATACACAGTACAGAAAGTATTCAGATCATTTAAACATTTTACTATGTTTCATTGCAGCAATTTGCTAAAATCAAATAAGTTAATTTTATTTCTCATTAATGAACACTCAGTATCCCATATTGACAGAAAAAAAACAGACTTTGTAATTTTATTAAAAAAGAAAAACTGAAATATGCTCATAAGTAAATCAGATCCTTTGATGTGATCCTCATATTTAACTCACAAGCATTTCATCTTATCCTTCTTGAGATGGTTCTACTTCTTCATTGGAGTCCAGCTGTGTTTATTTGAACTGACTGGACTTGATTAGGAAAGGCACACACCTGTCTATATAAGAACCTCACAGTGCATGTCAATGCAAATGAAAATAATGAGATTGAAGGAACTGCCCAAGGAGATCAGAATTGTAGCAAGAGATGTAGCACAATTGTAGCACAGATCTGGTCCAGGTTCCAAAACAATCTGCAGCACTCAAGGTTCCTAAGAGCCTTCATAATCAATCAGTGACCTCCATAATCTTTAAATGGAAGAAGCTTGGGACGACCAGAACTCTTCCTAGAAATGGTCGTCCAGACAAACTGAGCAATTGTGGGAGAAGAGCCGAGGTAAAGAAGAACCTAAAGATCACTGTGGCTGAGCTCCAGAGATGCAGTAGGGAGATGGGAGAAAGTTCCACAAA
>JAUZST010011458.1:0-11902 GCA_034779995.1 Parotocinclus haroldoi | reverse complement strand
AGTGTAGACCTGAAACTTTCTGTATTATTAGTGGGAATTAGTCACCATGGGTCCTAAAAAGTCCCAACTAAGAGGAAATTAGGAAATTAATCCTCTAGGCTTTCAGGCTGAAGTTAAAAGTGTTTCACTTTTACTTTTGACTTATATGATAAGAACCACTGTGATACAGTAGTTAATAGACTGTACTAAGTTCCTCAGTTCATGATGCATTTAACTTGTAATGGATTAGTCTGAAAGTACAGATCCATGCAAATGATGCAGCAGCAATTTGTTAACCCACCGTTGGAGGCTGATAAATTGAGCCACCAAGATAAATGAATAATGTAAAGGCTGGTAAATATTTCACTGCTAGGAGGAGACACTAGGTTTGTATTCTTAAAGCAATCACCGGTGTTGTAATCATATAAGTGTACCCAAATGGTATGTATGCCCAATCAGTGCTTACTAAAGTTTCAGATTCTTTGTTAAGAACCAGGTTATTTTTTTAATATATTTTTACACTAGCACTCTGTAGCATAATTTTAGTATTTGAACCAGTGGGATAAAATGTGTGTATCCATGTATATATGTATGACATATATGCTTACTTTGTCAAAGAGCTCAAAGACTTTAGCGCTTGGCTGGTGGATGGTGCAGATGACTGTCCGGCCTCCCTGAGCAAGAGCTTTCATCAGTGAAACTACCTGGTAACAAGAGGAGCTGTCCAGCCCACTGTGGGAGGAAATTAATCATACAGCATCATAATAGGGTACAGAAACATTTCAATCCGTCTATAATTCATTAATTTATGCAATGGGAGAATATTTTGTTTCTTGGTTGATTGAAAAGGGCAGAAAATAACAATATATGTAAATATTAAAATAACTCTATTAAAATCTATCAATCTATTTTCAATATTGACTTCTGATCAAATTTTGACCAGGCTTATGATCATGACTGGATTATTCGTTTGCATGTAAACACTCTAGATAAGCATATTGCCATAATTTTTTTGTCTGTAGTAGAAATGACTCACATTAATCTTAACAAATGATTGTACAATATAAGCAAACTATTGTATACAACGTATGGTTTATTTTATTTTGACTTTTTAACTCCACTGTACTGCACCAAAAAATGCCTACAGGGGGCAGCAATATTCGTTTTTATGAAATAACCTTCTGGATACAGAAAGGCAGATAGCAATACAGCATTGTCTTTGCATCCTCATATTGTTTTAGAACTCTCACCAGACCTAATTAAATGTACATAAGTCACTTTTAACACGACTTTACTGAGAAACATCAAGGTGTGTGTGTGTGTGTGTCTGTGTCTGTGTCTGTATGTAAGTTTATATGTCATTGTTGGAACCAAATGTCCTCACAAGGATAAATATTTAAGGATAGATATCTGTTATCTATCTGGTGTAGTTTTCCACCATGAAGGTGAATGATTTTTTAAACAAAAACTACACCTTCCATTTCTACTAAAATGCCTTTGCTGTGGGAGACTGACTTAGGACAGGATTAGGCAATTGGATACAGTGCAATTATGTAAATGGAAAATCCCCACAATGACAGAAAGACAAATCTGTGTGTGTGTGTGTGTGTGTGTGTGTGTGTGTGTGTGTGTGTGTGTGTGTTGAGAAAATGTATATTACATTGTGGGGACCAAATGATGTTTTGGTTGAGGGTTGGGGTTGATGTAGGTGTAGAATTAATTTACTACAGCAGTAATTATCTATCTATTAAAAGTCTTAAAAATACGGGTGCATGTGCGTGTGTGTAGGTGTGTGTAGGTGTGTAGAGCGTGCGTGAGAATGTATGTGAGTGAACCAGCTTCCCAGAGATTTACCTCGTGGGCTCATCAAAAAACATGACCGGTGGATTGTTGACAAGTTCCAAGGCAATAGCCAAGCGTTTCCTCTGGCCACCAGACAGGTTAGACGTTCGTGTTTTAGCACAATCCAACAGTCCAAGTGCAGTTAAAATCTCTCTCACCTACAAACACAGAGGAAGAATCACTTACTGAGCCCCTTTTCTAAATTGTGAGTGAAACAAAAATGTTAGGTGTATGCTCTTCAAAGTTGATTTACATGTTAAATGCATGTAACAAATGCAAAAATAACAATGCTAACCCCGATAAACACAAACTATTAAATATATTTACACACCCCCAGCCCCTCTCCTTCAGCTAGATGATCGTTAAGTTCTGACTTACCATCTCTTTCCTTCCCTCCTCCTTTTCCTGGAGTTTCAAGTTAGCAGACACCTGAGGAAACAGAAAGAACATGTTTATTTAAGAAAATATAGAGGCTATTTTAGAAATTCCTATGGCCATCAGTACAAACTTAACATTTACGGTTGGAAAATCTTAAATATTTACAGTACATAGCCAAATTGCCACTAAAGTACTGTACTGAGAAAAATTGGATGATTTGCTTGGACTAATGCTTTGAGGTACTTTGGTACTTTGGAAGTAATGCCAGTAATGATTTATTCATTATATTATTATATTTTTTTCTTTGAAAAAACATTTCAGTTAAAGGGTTTCTTTCATATCTTCAGTGAGTAACATTAACTTAATTAACCTTGTGACCCTGATGCAAGCCAACCCTGAAATGGGTTGAAAAGGAATTAATGAATAATGGCTTTTTTATTGACCATTGGCAAGGGTGCCAATACTTGTGGATCTACGCATTTAAGTATTTGACAAAAGTAGTCCATACATTCTGTAGTAAGTACGTATTTTACGTCCTCTCGTGTGTTACATACCAAGTATGTCCCTTGTCTACTTTAGACACTGGTAGGCATGAACTTACACAAGATAAAACCATGTCATGATAAGACTTAAAAGCATTTCCTTCCATTGATTATAAATACAGAACAATGCAAATTCACTTTATATACCTGCTTAATACAATTCAGTGTCACGGTGGTGAGGGTGAAGGGAGCGAGTAACAGTCAACAGACTGAATATCAACAGACTGAATATTTGAACAATCCCTGAACACAGTGCTTGTTCATCACAGGAATAATGCCTGTTCATTAAAGTAGATAAACTAATGAATCGTTAAACTGCTCAAATCTCAATCCAAGTTAAAAATTTAGACCTGGCAATAGTTCCTGTAACTGTTCTGTGAAATTATATATATTTTTTTCTGAATATAGTTTTGTCAAACACAGAGTACATACCATCATGGCCTCCTGTACCGTAAGGTGTGGCAGAAGCATGTCATCCTGCATAATATAGCAAGACACTTTCCTGAAGGCGCGTAGATCTCGAGGTTGTCCATTTATCAAGATATCACCTTTCATTCCGGTTTCCCTAAACAGCAAATTTGCCATTTTATCTACAAATATTACATTGTCTATATATTGTGTAATGGTTGTGAATTCAATGTATGTGAATTCAAATATTGTTTCAATGTGTCTGAAAAGAAAACCAACATGGTTTAATTGACATTAATTCAGATTCTGATATAACAAATACAAATATAACAAATAAGTAGCTATTAATATTTTAAATTATTTCTCAATAAATAAACTCAACTGAAGGTTTCGAGACGATGGGTATCATCATCATTTTTTCTCCTACAGTCAATCCCTGTTATTCATATGTATTTTGTTGTGGGAAATAAGTTTAGATGGTGAATATTTCATATCACCATCATTTCCTAAGTGGAAAAACAAAGTTCATTCAACTGGCATGGACTCCACTCCAAGTTTGAGTAAAATCTGAAGATCCATGTAACCCAGTATTATTTTACATATATTCCAAACACCATCCTGTGATGATCCTTATCTAACTTTAAGTGCCAAACATACATCTTCATTGATATCTCTGGCTTTTGCCCCACACTGTACATAGCTAGTTGTGTGTATGAGTGACATGGCTCTGTTTTGGTCACCTATATCCTGCTAGGATGTTCATAAGTGTAGATTTTCCTGCTCCTGAGGGCCCCATGATGGCCACCAGACCACCACTGGTGAAGCTTCCAGAAATGCCTTTCAGCAGAGTCTTGTAACCTAAATCATAAGGGAACAGAAACCTTTCTGTGAGAAATCTTTCCCTGTCTTCTAAGAGAACTGGTTTATCTCTGCTCATGTCACACCCTGTACCTGCATAAAACATTTCTATTCAAGACCTACTCTTCAAACAAAGTATTCTGTCACCTTGTTAAAATCAAAGCTTTGTGATATACATTTTTGTGAATGATTACTCCAGTTGTCACTCTGTTTGTCTCCTACTTCCAATTGCCTCAAATACCCCTAAAGATCATTGCATTCTTCTGTTGTACCTAACAATTCTCTTTTGTCCAAGTTGACAATGCATAATTTGTTCCAGTGCGTACATATGTCTGTTCAAAAAGACATAATGAATATATGAAACTACTGACTATTTTTAAAAGCTCTTAATTTGATTATACACTGGCAGCTCTGTGCAATGTTTGGTAATTTTGGCAATTATTCCGCCACCATATTTAACTGAGATTAGGTTTCCTTCTTTTTATGTCAAATCCACTTGAAGTATGTCCTGCCAAAAAAAACTTCTTTCCTCATATCATCATTTTCCTGGAACCAAAAGTCCAGTAGAGCTTTAATAAGCAACATGGTCACATATACTACTCACAAAAATTAGGAGATATTTTAAAATAGAATATCCAATAATGAATTATATCCCCTAATTTTGTGAGCATTGTATTTGTGTATTTGTAAAAGTCTTTCATCTGTCACTACATCTAAAATAGTTGCTTGCCATGGAGATTTGGAGACTTGGTGACCTCCAAATTCAGCCACCATCTGCAGATTTCTTACAATAATTTGTAAAGTGGTGGACAGTTGTGACAAAAGTTAAGCCACTGGACTGTTATCAAGAACGTTGCCACTGCTGACCGTTGGGCAAAGTCCTTAACCCTCAGTTGTTTGGATTGTAAGACTGTAAGATTATATCACTTGTAAACATCAACTGCATAAGACAATGTGTTATGTACTGAATGTTCTGTAACATTCCTCCTTACTCAGCAACTGCATTTTCTCCCAGGCAAGGTCATTACAGCTCCAGTTAGTTTAAACTAACAATTATTTTCTCTATGTATATTAAACATTTCAGGCATCTATTTTATTGCCATTGCTTTTGTGTACTTAGTAATCTTCAATCTTCTGATGTTGCCACAGTGTCAGATCAACCAACTAAACAAAGAGAAATTCAAAAGCTTTTTAACCATCTTTATCGAGTCTATGACTCTGTTTTTGTAATATAAACATAACCTGCTAAAACTTAAACAGGAGTTTCAAACTGTGTTTGAGAGAAATGTCCGATGGTAACCTCTTATTTATCTAATGCTAAAGCTGAGATGCTAATCCAGTTGATTCCAGTGGCTGCCAGCTTAATTGGATTTGTAGTCACAATCCATCGGAGAGATCCACAAATATCTGTGACCTTCACCGTCTATTTGAGACCAGGGTCCCCACATTCATTTCAGAGTGTTGATCGCTTTAGAAACCAGCAGACAATAGTTAGATGAGGATGAGGATCCATGCTAGGTTACTAACAGGATGATCTGAGGCTGTGAAACTGCACACAGAGGGTCAGAGGTTATATCTGAGACATGACTGAGCAAGAAAGCAGTGTTGCACTATAATCTGTCACTGTAGAACAACGTACACAAAAACAGAAGGAAGAGCCAGTGGTGTCTGAAGAGCAGCTGTTCATACTGTAGATAACAACACGTATAAACGTGCACCCCTAATAGACAGCGTTTAACCATTTGTGCCAGTTTTTCTCACTATGTTCCTGCCTTGCACCCATGTCTAAGATCAAACGGATAAAAAAGTGAATTAAAACATGTGATTGGTATTATGATAATCCTAAAAATGCAAATGAAATCCTAAAAACTGCACACTTTATGTATAACTTAAATGGAATACCCTGAATTATACATTTCTATCTTCTTTTAAGCTACAACATTTGCTTCCATGTGCGAAGTTGACAAAATGATAGGGCATTTTATGATAGCAGCCCAGTCATGAGTTAAACATAATGTCATGGAAAAGGTGAAAAAGATATCAAAGCATGTGCATGCTATGAGTTGCTGTGAGCATCCAGCTTCCCCTGAGGCCATGACTTTTTAATATAACACTGGGGCAACGCTGGATCACTGCCAGCTCATACATTAGCATAGACTCTCAGAATCAGATGGTTTATGTGTATTTATTTATTAGTTTTATTTAACGTCACATCAGTAATAGTGGTTATATTCATAACAGACACAAGTTTATATTATCAGCACACTTGTCATGGGGCAATTTAAAATGACCAATCAACGTAATGCATGTCCTCGGAATATGGGAGGAAACTGGAGCACCTGGAGTAAATCCAAACCATCTCAGGGATGACATGAAATGCTTGACTTTACAACTTTCTTTTGAATTTCATTCACCTGAATGGTAGCTTTCAATTTTGGGGCGTGTTTTAACAGAAAGTACAATGAACCATGTAAAGCAATACATGTTCCTGTGAAATAAAATATGGATCCATTTGAACGATTATGTAAATGAGCCTTTACTTAATGCCTGGACTGTTACAGCATTTCAACCTGTGATATTAGGCTGATTTAATCTGCACAATCTGCATGTGCATTAATGTCACATTAATAAGGCTGATGTTCAGAGCAGTTTGGGATACGAGTGTTATTTCATGCAGATTTATTGTGATACAGTTTTAAGAGATTATCATGCCTGACTGGGTGGCTAAGAAGCAGATGAGTCCTAAGTGTAAGCAAGGTCACCATGAGACTTTCACAAAGCACTCTTTTTATGACACAATCACCTACACTGCCCAGAAATATTAGAGCATATTTATTTGTGTTCTATTTCATTTTTAAATATCCCCTAATATCACATGAAGGCTAATGCTAAATATGTAAAGTTGTGGCTATCATGATGTATGTATAACTATTATTGTAAAAATCGCTATAGAAATAAATCTCAGTCTTACACAGAAAGAACATGCAAATGGAACACACACACAAGCAGTGACCAGACAGATAACTGGGCTGAGAACTGAACCAGAAATCTCTGGAGCAGATGTAACAATGCTAACCACTGCACCACCATGTCGACCTTACTGATTAGCTAATAATACAACTTTCAGACTCTGATGCTGAAATTCCACTCATCCAATTTATTTTTAAATTTAGGCTTGAATGGAGGCAGCACAGTCAGCTGGGATTGCAGATGCAATGTGAGGAATGATGAGTCTCTCGAAGCATTTGGTGATGATGAATATTAGAGCAAATGGGCGGTAGTCATTTAGACAGTTCACTGTGTTTTTCTTTGGCAAATGAATAATGGTGGCAGACTTGAGGCAGGTGGAAACTGCAGACTGTTGTAGAGAGAGGTTGAAAATAGTAGTGAACACACCTGTTAGCTGATCTGCACAGACCTTGAGAATACAAATGTATGAACTAAACCCTACTGAGAATCTGTGGAGGAGCGAAAAGTCTCTAACATCCATCAGCTCTTTGACATCATCATGGACTCATGGAAGAGGATTCCAAAGACAATGCTGGAAAATATGGACAATTTGTCCATTTTCGCTTAGGGGTGTACTCACTTTTATTGCACAGCAAATCTACACTGTTATACAAGCTGTAGACTGACTACTTTACACCGTCTCGAAGTGTCACATCTTCAGTGTTGTCCCATGAAAATATATATGAAAAAATGTGAGGGGTGTACTCACTTATGTGAGATATTGTACATTACGAATAATGATATATGTTAGCACTACATATTTAAGTAAGCATTATTTATTAGCTAATCTACTAGATAGTTCCAGTATTAGTAGATGACAGTGGGACATGGGTTTATTTTATTTTATCAAAACGCAATATGCCATAAAATCTAGAGATGTTTCTATGCAAAATATCCCATAGTTTTTAGCATTATATAATCAATTTACATGTATTTTTATTGTCTGTATCACCTATTCAGGGTTATTCAAGGGTAAATCTCCAGTAAAGCAACAGACACGCAGGAAAAATGATTGCCAATTAAATTACCCAGGAACAGATAACAGGCTGTACTTCACTTTATCATTCTCACAGGTCTTATCTTCATAAGTGCACAGCTGATGATTTCACACTAATTGACAAGGCCTATTCACTGTGCACCAGAGTAGAGTTAATGCAGTTTGTTGACCGATAGTAACCTGCTGAGTGTGGATCAGTGCCATGGGCATCACTGTAGACAGAGCTCGCTTTCCATTAAGTATGGATTACAAAGATTTGTTGGGCAGCTCAAATGCCTTGGAATCATATTGCAGACAGTGGTAAGGGATGAATGCAGGGTAGATTTTGAATTTTCTAGCCTTATAAATGCATAACATAAATAAAAACATCTGCAATAAAAAGTTCTGATAACTAAAACTACAGTCAGGAACACACTATACTTTATATACACTATATACTGTATACTTTACACTGGTGACACACTCTTTAGCAGGAAAGGCATGGGACAAAAAAAATCTAATAAATAATTAATAATATAGTTGCATGTAGATTTGGACATAATTGCTCCTGTGTCATGTAATTGAGGTTAATTTTTAACTCTGAGCTCAGAAATCTACATGGATCCTAAGATTTTAAATGTTTAGATAAAAAACTGACTGAAAACAATGAGTCAATAAAATTGTAGAGTAAATGTTAAGATCGTGTTTCTATCACGTCTTATGGAAATATTGTCTGCTGGTGACATGGTAGATATTGTGGCGCATTATGTGTTTATTTCTCTGGTCAGTCTTTATTTGTAATACCCTTCATTGTGTACATCTACCCTTGAGCAACCAGATCAAACTGGGCCTCCAGTCTGATGTCACTTAGCACCATGTCATTAGCCTTTATGAGGAGAAGGTTAAAAAGAGCTGATAGCCATCTCAGAGGGTGAAGCACAGTTAAATTGTATAGTGAGGCAAACCTACCAGTAACAGAAAGCACTCATGAATATTTCAAGGTGATAGTGACAGTGTGTTTCGGATATTGTTGTGACCACTTCACATAATTCACAGCTGGACTCACCAAAGAGGTTTTACAGAAACTACAGACCAATCCTATAATGGATCGTGAATGAAGGGCATGCCTGACTTTTTCCAAGTTGCACACAGCAATCCAGTGATTCAGAAAAATGAATGTGCAGTGTACATTATATGGTGGCACAGTGTTAGTGCTGCCCAGAGATCTCTGGTCCCACTCCTGGATTGACTTTGTATGTTCTCCCAAAGTCTGCGTACGTTTCGCCTGGTTACTTTTTTCCTCCCACATTCCAAATACATGTCTTAGATCACTGTATCTGTGCCCTGTCTTGGCATAGTGTCTGTTGTTTTCTGCTTTGCACCCTGTGCTGCTGGTTAAGCTCTAGCTCTTCTGCCTGATCCATGATTTGGATTAAGAAAGGGATGAACATGAATGAATGTATGTACACTGTCAGCATATACATGTTATAGAGTAGCCATACTAACATGGGTTTTCCTGATTCTGATAAAAAAAAGTGTTCTATCCATCCATAAAGGGCACTGGAATAAAAGACATACAGGCATACATTACTACAGAGAACTCCTTCCACTACAAAAATGCTAACCAAAATACAATGACTGTACTCCATGTACTTCTAAATATTGGTATTACCTGACAGAGAAAGAAGTGAGTAACCTGGCATAAACAGCAGCAATAGAGTAACCTAAAGTTTCCCTCTGAAAAGAAGGTCTCTCTTACCTTAAATGTCCTTATAGGCGAACTTGAGAGAGATACGTTTTTAATGCAGCCTTTTAGTGCAGCCAGAAAAACAATAATAATTCTATTAATTTTAGTAACATTTACAGTCTCAACAAGAGAATAAGTGAGCATATAATGAGCATAAAATAAGTGGAGGTAACTGGATGTGTATGAAATCATCAAGATGGTGTGGTATGTCAGATGACAGAGTGAAGAAACCAACCCTTGCCAGTCCATCGCAGAGCCCATGCACACACATTAATTCTCACTCACACTGGGACACTTTAAAGAAACCTATTTACCCAAAGCACGTCTGGAATTTGGGAAGAAGCTGGGGAAAATCTACATCCCGACACACAGACCCCAAATTGAAAAGGGGATCTGTGAGGCAATTGCTTGGATCACCATGCCAACAATCAACTATTGATCTACTTAAGCAAATTGTGTTATGTGTGCTGTTAGGGTATGGTCCTGCACTGATGTCTAGAATGTTGTGACTTAATGTCTGTAGTTGAACAAAAGCCACACTTGGCCCATTATGCCATACCCTGAAATGGCATTAGTGTATGATATTGTATGACTGTATGATGTCTAAGTAATTTTGCATTAATTTGCCTATCAAATGATGGAACCATTTGTCAGTTGCCAGTTGTAGTTTTACAACAACGCATTTTACCTCTTGTTCTGTATTTAGGAAACGTTACCTTTCTTTCTCCACCATGGACCCTCAGGGACAGAATATGAGAGGTCTCTGAATTCAATGTTGACCGCTGGTCTGCGAGGTAAGTATGAAAAGCGCTGTGCTTCAGTTAGATTGTTCTCCACTTTTTTCAAGTGGGCATGCAACAGTGGAGTCTGTTGGCTGCCAGTCTTATTGGCCACAGCATCATCAATGGAGAGACACACTGCCCTGGGGTCCAGCATGAGATCAGGTAGTCCACTGGTGTTCTGGAACAAGAAACAAATGTGTTTTAAATCAAAAACTATAAAAGCTATAAAACAGAGGAATTCTTCTCCTTAGACTATCTTCACAGACACTGACAAGCTGCAGTTGTATGTTGTTTTATTGTCACAAATACAAGTCTCTTACAACTACTGGCCCATCAGGTCATATCTCATCTGATATCAGGTGTGAAACGAGGGCTCCAACAGACTCCAAACCTTCAAAATTCAGTTTTGAGACTCAGTAGTTTTGGAATTAAACATGTTCAACTCGGCTTTTAAAATAATCTTTAAATATGTATTAGCTAAAATAGATAGGTCACTTTAGGCATTGTATTTCTGTTTGTTTGTTTGGATGGAGTTGCATTGCTGTGCACTAGTAGTGTGGAAGTGTGTCAGATGAGTGTGCACTGCTCACTCTAAACAGACCTGCAGGTGTCTTGTCTAATCCCTGTCCCTCAGGTAACAGGGGCAGGGTTACTATGAGTCAAGGCCTATTCTGTGCAGAATAAAATCATTAAATCAGCAGCTTATAAATTAGAAATGGTGAAATTGTACAAAACACAGATAGCACATTGTGAAACAGTAAATGAAACTCTTCTCCAATAAGCAGGCGTTTATTCATATAGCTGGGCATGACATTACATAAATTGCAGCAGCCATAGAACAGGTATTGGTCAGTTTTAAGGCATATTAAAGGCTAACTAGAGTGAACCCCCTGATAAAAAGGTCTCCATGACCTATGCATCCCATTTGGGATTTCAGGGACAAATGAGTCAAGATTAACTGGATAAGCCAAGTGTTGCGCTGATAAAAATCTAAAATAAAATAATGATAAAATAGATTAATGGTGCACACACACTATAGAACATTTTTATGTACATGTTATGTAAGGAATTAAGCACAGCAAGTACAATAATGCAATAAAATTCCAGATTGTTAATGTAAGTTACAAACAAACATAATATAATAAAACTGTAGTATTAAAAAAACAGTTTTAAAGCAACGTAAAATAGACAAGTGTGCACACATATACATATGCACTAACCAGAATTTTTATAGATGCAAGTTACAAACTGAATGAAGTGCGTACAAGTATTAAAGCAATGCCATGTGCTACACTATACGTACTAAACTACACACACACACACACACACACACACACACACACACACACACACACACACACACACACACACACACACACAC
>JAUZST010011457.1:0-11902 GCA_034779995.1 Parotocinclus haroldoi | reverse complement strand
TTTATTGTACGATTTACACGTATAGCGAACGTACAAACAAGAACTACTGTTGCTTAGCAACTTTGTTCATTGAAAAACAAGTTTTTATAAACAATCTCCAACACAATGTATAGATACTCAGCATGCGGAGTAATAATACTGTAAAAAACAAGTTCTTACTTAATTCCAGTCACCGTATGAAGAACTTATCCAGTGGGATCTGACGCGCTTTTGCTGTGGCTAAGTGACGACTTGTGGCTTCTTTTCTGTAGTGAATGGAAATGTTAGGCAAAGACCTGTAGGGGGCAGTAGAGGGCTGGGGAGAAACTCGGGAGTTTTCGGGTAGTTATGCCAGAGATGAAGAGTTTCTTCACAGATATTACGTATTTCTTATTTGATCTCACGTTCTTTGTACCGATTAAAAGGAATTTTGGTCCAAATAAGGGAATAAAATTACAGGTATATAATAGGATTAGTTTCTGTACTTTAGGATTCGGTCCGAATAAGCGGCTGCTCCCGTTAACCGGATTCTGTTATTCCTGATTCTTTCATTATTCTGAACTGATCCAGCTGGAAAACATGTGGAGGACAGACGGTTTTGGGGGGAAACTCAGGGCCTGTGTGAGGGGTAAAGGGAAGCCAGTGGCGGAGGAGAGCTGGAAATAAATCCCTATCAGAGTTCTAATGAAGCAGAACAGCACGAGAGCCGGTCTGTTTTTAGGAAACAAAACACAATTTCTCTCAAGCCTTAAGAACCAATTAATCTCTAATAAATGAAGGACCTATCGACCATTAAACCGTCCTAATAAACTACAATTTACCTGCGTATCGATTCTTTATGACTTCCTGTGCTAAAAAGATCACTTATTTCCTAAATTTAATCTTGAAGGATGTGGAGAAATTTTGTGAGTTTGAGGTTTTAAACGTTACCATGATGGTTGGCTTTTGTTATTATTAACACATAACGAGCTTGTCTCTGACCCTTTTCCCTTCCCATAGTCAGTTCTGATGGGTAGTCCTACTGTCTCTCGTTGTTTCGTTTGTCCTTGTGATTTAATCACTTTTTCGTTTTAATTGTTTGTTTTGTTATTCTTGGTTTCTCTGTAGTTCTTCTGTCTGTCCTTGTTTAGCTTAGGTTTGTGTTGAACCTTTTTTTAGTATTTTTGGTTTTGTGTTTATCCTTCCCCATTTTGTTAGCTTATGTCTCCATAAAAATCCTAAAGTTATTCTAATAAAAACAGCTCCTGTACTGAAACCAGTTTAAAACCAAACCTGAGATTTGAGATGTTAGATGTTAGATCTGTAAGACCTTCCCACATAACACATATTTAAATCAAACCCCCTTTTTTATTAAACCTTTAGGTTCAGATTATTAATGGATAAAAGCTTTACCCTTTCTTAGTTTCTATTAATCTTTTTTTTTCTTGGCTTTTATGTTAAAGGTTAATTGTTTTAATTCTTTAATGTCAGATTTTCGTGAGTTCTAATACCTTTCGTGTTAAACAGTTTCATTTTTTATGTTAATAGCTTTATGGATTTTTATGTTGAAAGTTCATTCTTGTGATTTTGTGTGAAACGTTTCTATCTTTAATGATTTAAGTTTTTATTTATAAAAATATGCTTACATTTTTATCTCAAAGGGTAATACGTTTCTATTTATATTTTACAGGTTAATATTTCTAGTAAAATATTTAGTGTTTATTTTAATTATTACGATTTTTTTTGCTATGATTTTTTTAAAATTAATTTTTGTTGGATATTTTCCATTGTAAGCACAGGACAGAAATGGATAAGGATGCTGAGGGATTCATTTATTAGATATTTATCTGTGTGTGTGTGTTTATTTTACAGAATCTATATGGAGTAAAATGTAAGGAATAATAATAATAATAATATTGGAGTGTTATTATTATTATTATTATTTAGCATGGCTTTATGTTTTAATATGAATACATTATTTATTCTGTATGTGTAAGGTTTTATAAAAGCTTCTTCTTTAGACTGTACTTGTGTGTTTATATACTATTCCGGGTATAGTATACAGATAGTATTATTATTACTATTATCTACTCTGAAGCTGTGAATGTCACGTCTTATTGAAATCAAACAATCCTACCATGGAGACAATAAGAGGGACATTTTAGAAAGTGAACACAGGGGTAAAATTGCTCTGAAAATGGCCCCTAACACAAACCATCAGCTGTAATGGCCGCTCTGATGGATAGGACGGAGTGAGAGATGGTTTGTAGTGTTGGTTGGAATGGAGATAGTGAAAGCCCCCCTGTAGTTTTAGAGCTGTAAGATGCTGAGATGTTGGACCATTAGACGTTTTTAGAGAAGATGAAGTGTCGTCGTATCTCCTTCTTGTGCACAGAGTGTAAAATGAGATTGAATCGACGCCGACACTGAGAACTTCAGATGAACTTCTGCTTGGCCTCCCCCTGATCGAGTCTGTTCGGTTGGTTTACTGATGAAATCGGATCGTTTCTGGTGTGATACAGACACAATCCAGGCTTAGGATCTAACACATCCAAAGCTTCTCCGATCTTCAGCTTCCATATCTAATTCCCAGCATCGGATATAAAGCAGCATTAATGCAGCATTTAGGAGGAGCTTTTTTTCTGCTCTGGTTTTATTTATCGGATCCTATCATTTGTTATTATACTGTTGGATTTCCTGTGGCAGCAGGGCTCACAATTCATTCACTATTTAAAACTCTGGATTTGAGTGAAGGAGCTTACAGGAGAACGCTGCATGTGGTTCTGCCTGCTGTAAACGTAAGTACACCGTTCTGACCAGTGAGGGCGCCAGAGGGCTATAGTCATGCTTATGGAAACTACATTACCCAGAATGCTGTATGCTCAGTCTGAGGCCTGGCAGCTATTTTAGGCATCTCATGGTTACTAGATGTTTTGTTAGACAAACAGAGCTTTAGCAGATTAGGTTGGTTTACTAACTGTAGTATTAGTAGTGCTGGTAGTATTAATGTCGCTGGAATATACTGCTCACAAAAATGACTGGATATTTTATATTATTTTTGTGAGCAGTGTTATTGGACTGTGGAGCAGAAGGCTGAAGGTTCAGTTCCCGAGCTGATAAACCCCTTAAGGCCCTAAACGAATCCTTTAGTTACATGGATTGTAGTTCATCCGATTGTCTAGTTAATCAGGTGGAAGTCTGATTCCGCATTCTGTGACTGAAGAAGACGTTACCATAGCGACAGCATCGGTTTATGCTACATTAAATGTAAATATTAAGGACATTTGCGCAAGAAAACTGCATATAAAGCAATAAACACAGCTCGCTGGCTGCACACAACCCAGAGGGAATGAGCAGGATCAGCGTTTAAACCTTTAATCAGGTTACTAGCGTTCCCATTTCACACGTCTTCTGTTTTAATTAGATGAGCTGCTTATGACGACAACGACTGGGTTTAAAAAACATAACCTCTTTCCTCTTGTTGTCATTTTTATATTTGTTAAAACCTCGTTCGTTAAAGGAAACGGATTGTCAGTGGATAACTCTTACCTGTAGTAATATTAGCTGGATTACTTTTGGTATAATTGATATAATCTATATAGTGCTGTTGTTAGGACCAGTAGGAGTATTAGGGGTAGTAATGTTAGTATTAGTAGAGATTCTATTTAACTTTGCCTTTCTCCCTCTGGTCTCAATCTCAGTGTTTAATCTAATCTAATCTAATCTGAGCACCCACAGGGTTGTCTCTGGATCAGATCATTAGCGATACCTAAGACAGTCCATGGGCTCGAGGCCGTGTCCCTGCAGGAGGGTTGGGGAAGTGGGAGTCATTAGTAAGTTTTAGTTCCACACACTGACGTTCAGCTCCTGCTCTGAAGGTCTCTGAAGGTTAGTAATAATGAGTGTTTAGAGAGGGAAGGTGTCTGCTTTCAGTCTTTAATCTCAGACTTCAGCTCTTCTGTGGGAGCAAACCTTACACCAGTCATGTTCATTAATTGTTTGTTATAGTGGAGGGAGAAAAAGAAAAAGCTTTTTGGATCCACTGCCTCTCACCCTGCGGTTCCACACAAAAAGCCCGAGTCTGGATTTTGGAGCCAGCGCTCTTTGAGTTCTGTGATGTGGACTAAAAGCACAAAGTCGTAGCGGGCAGGGAGTCTGATCACGCCTGGGTTTAATTAGGAATCTGATGGGAAAGGGACAGAGGCAGGCGGAGGCGACCTCCACCAGGACCTTCATACATCATTAAACAGCAGAAAGCTTCAACAAAGTCAGCCCAAGTCCTTTCTCTATAATAATCGAGGGTTTTATATATAAAAAGGACGTGGTGGTGGTGCTGGTGTGTGTGTGTGTGTGTGTGTGTGTGGGGGGGGGGTTGTTATTGGAAATGAAATAATGAAATACCCCCTCCTAATTGTAGGCGGTGTAATTCTGTAATTCACACAGTAATTCTGTTTGTTCTATCTGAAGTTGTGTATCGGGTGTAAAGCTGCTCTATTCCGGTGTGTGTTGGCACGTTACACAGGAGACATCGCTGTTTATTTATGCAGGCATCTGTTTGCTCAGGTTTACGCTTTAATTGGAAATTTCTGTCGCTAAGCCATAAATATTCGCTCATAAAGCCTTGGCCCAAAATAACAGAACTATAAAGCTCCATGTGCCTCGCTTGATAAACACAAACGGTTACAATCAGCATGAATACACATGATGAGGTAATAATGGGACTTAGTTTGCTCATACCGTATCGGCCTCTGTAGCACAGCTGGACCTCTAGATCCTGCGTCCCAGCTGCTGCCGGAAATGCTCGACTGTTGATAAATCTGGCAACCGGCCAGCCTAAGGAAGTGCTCCAATCTAACAGGGACATTCCTGGGTGAGAATTATCCTGACCAAAATGTTAGCAGGAAACGTCCTATTTCGCTGAGCTATTAGCGTCCCTCGTATCACTACTGCAATGTGACGGCTCAGCAGCTGGAGCAGTGTGGTCTCCATACTCAAACTCGACCATCATCAGGTTCCAAATAAAACCCGCATATGTCACTAAAGACGTAACGGCAGGTCAGAGCTGGGTCAGAAGGGCCCATCATGCTATTCTCAGTCCAATGGTTCCCCTCTCAAAGTCTGTCCACTGTTCTTAGATACTCTACCCAAAAGTAGCCTCTGAGAGCCTTTTTATAGGGGTAGCACTGTGGTAAGACCCAGTACCAGAAGTGGCATTGAGGATTTGGTATGTTCCCCTTTTCGCGATGTTACTGAATATCTTCTGGTTCACAAAGGTTCAGGAGGAAAGTCCAGGAGCGTCAGTACTGTTTGATGCCATGTTTTGGGCGGTTATCCTGCTGCAGTGTGACTCCTCTCAGACGTTTGGGTGTGACTGTATATAAATCTGAGTTGGCGTGAGAGCAGCGCTAGCATATGTGATGTGTTGGGTGTGTCGCTGTGATGAATGTGATCCTGCTGTTGTTCCGTTTTCTCTCTGATCTTCTCGTGAATCATAGCACGTTCTGTAGCTGCTGGATGGTTTTTGTTTGATTATGGCGCCTGCTTGCAATTTGCCCGAAGATTCAATAGCTCGCTCGTCTCCTCTCTGAATAACGGCGGCTGTGTGAGGAGGTTCCTCATGCATGCTAAACAGGAGCCGGGGTTAAACGCCTGCAGCACTTTACAGTCGAGCCTGAACGCTTCCCGCTTTTGGAGATTTCCCACCCGAAACCGAAGCTTGGAAATCTTATGATTAATAAACAGCTGGATTCCGCAGGGTTTGATCAGAACACATCTGCCCTCTGTATTTCGATTTACTCCACACCTCTTAACCAGAGCTAACAAGCCGTCATGACGTGGATTTAATTCCGTACCGGGCGTCTCTGGCACGGTGACGTGGAACCGTTCTGCTCCTGCGAGGCAGAAAACTGCTGGAGTCTAGCGGCCGCTTCAGCTCAGATACAGGCAGCAGTGCGGAATCAGGCAGCGTTCAGGGGGATTCGGGTCGTGTGTGATTTAATACTGACATGTAGGACCAACATCCGACATGATCTGCAGCTGGAACATGCATGAGAACATCAATTTCATTTCATTTCAGTTCACAAAACACCTTTATCTATGGATAGAAATGCTGACCCCCAAATGTTAAAAAACAAAACAAACAAAGAGAGCCCTGTAAGGAATAAAACACTCAGATTTTTCACTTCCATACATGAGTGGTTTTTGTTCATTTAGAGATTCTCCTTGCTACTGTCACCCTGGGCTTTGAAATGGACCTCGTAATTATTAATAAACCCATAAGTAACTACATTTTCTCTTTTCTCTCCGGGCTGATGTTCCGGTACCAGTTCCAGCACCGCACTCAGAATCACTCTACCGATCAGAAACCAGAGTGCAGGAACTCCCTCCATCATTCAGTTAATTTTACTATTAATACAAACATAACTATTTCAATTAGCATCAAGCAGGTCGGGACCCATTTTGAGTCTTGGTTCCTCTCGAGGTTTCTTCCTTCGTTATTCAGGGAGTTTTTCCTTGCCGCTTTCGCCCTAGGCTTGCTCCATTATAAAAAGCTCTATAGAAATAAATCTGACTTTGATCTGCATTTTGAGATATCTCGCCCTCTTGTACTGGTCTGGACTGCAGCTGTTGGCGTCTTTTCTGGAGAGCAAAGGGCACAGGGTGGCCTGGATAGAATGGCAGTTCTCAGAGCGCAGGTCTTGTAGGTCCTCCCTCCCCTCCCTCAGACCCAGTGGATTCTATCCGTATGTGCCACTCGCCCTGGTTAGAAGGCATCACCGGGACTCAAACCCACGTCACTGTGGTGTTTGTGTAGCATGTTAGATCCTTAAGCCTTAGTGGCTCTCTGTTTCATCTGTTTGACTGATTATTAGCCATATCGATTAGATCAGTGTGGGATTGATCGTGAGCTCTGGAATAAAACAGCTGGACCCAAAATGTTCCTGTTCCTCCCACAGTACCATGAGTCTCTACGGCTCTTTCTCCAGTTTGTAATTTCAAGAACCTAATATTGACTCCTGCTGAATAAACGACGTTCACAAACCCAGCTTTCATTCAGATCAGAAAAATCCCGTTTAGAAGGATCTGAATAAATATTGAATGATGAGCGCTTTAATAAAATTAACGCTGACCCGATTCAGACCTCCAGTTAACAGAGAGGAAATGAAATCGAATTTAAAACTTATCCTACAGTGATTACAGAAATGGAAAAAAAACAGAAATATGGAGATGAGATCACAGATAAGAATATTCAATCAAAAAAACTTTAACATTTATTAATCGAACAATTTATAACTAAAAGATCAGACACGGCTATATCCATCTGATGAACTCCACATTTTCATTCTGTGTGTGTGTGTGTGTGTGTGTGTGTGTGTGTGTGTGTGTGTGTGTGTGTGTGGTCAGCAGGAGATCTGATCTGGTGGAATCTAAATCTCTGCCTTCCAGCTGTGCAGAATTTTATCATATTAGCTTCCTGATAAGAAACCCAAAACCTCCCTCTATCTCCTGTGGACCCCCCATGGTCCATATCTTCTAAACTCTAAACTGGGTTGATTTGTATGTTCTCTCTCTCTCTCTCTCACACACACACACACACACACACACACAGTTACAGGCTCACACTGTTAAAGAGACACACATTGCAGAAACAAACGCAGTTAGAAATATTTATTTAATTTTACTGTGTGTTTGCGGATGGTTTTAATTTCCAATAATTTTTTTACTCAATTCTGTAACATTTTGCTTTTGGTTTTCTCTTAATAATATAGCCATCTATCATATTATCTTTAGATCTGGCCCTAAGTTTAGGTTCACGTCCCAAATCCAACCCTTTTTATCATATCTGACACCGATGTGTCTTAGTTATTCCACTTCCATATGGTGTACCGAAATCCGATCTAGATGGAGCTCAGACTTAACGGCCAGATGTTACTTAAGTAATTACTTAAAAGTATAATAAAGTAACAGTAAAATGAAGTAAATAATATAATTTAAATCGATACTAATATTTAAGTTGGTAATAAAATTAGGAACAAAATAGATTTTAAAACAAAATAGATTTTAAACTCAGTTCTCAGTGGGCGGTCCTTGGAGGCACATCATCTCTGAATGACTGAGGGAGTTCCTGCACTCTGGCTGGACTGGTTATTGGTGATAGAGACCAGTATAGGTGATGCTGAGGTGGAGGAACATCTAGGTGTGCGGTGCTGGAACTGGTACCAGAACATCAGCTCAGGCAGAAAAGAGAAAATGTAGTTACTTATGGGTTAGGAGCACAGAGTCTGTTATCCATCACCGATGCCAGGTGCAGCATGAAACTCCGGCAGCACTGCTATAACAACATAGCTAAAGGGGGAGAACCAGAAGGTAACACAGCCAAGAGCCGAGCCGAGCCCTGGGTCATAGCTTAAATCTAACCAAAAGTAAGCTTCTAATGAGAAAACGACAAAATAATAATCTGGAAATCAATAATCAATTTATCTGATTTTATCCAGTGCTGATATCGGGGTACAGCTCTCAAATCAATAAAGGTCACGTACCGGGGTCGTTCTGTTTCGTTTTAAAGGGCTGCCACGTTAAACATTTCCGTGTGATGAGCATTAGGGTAATTTGGCTGCTCTGAATTGGCCCGGTGTGAGTGTGTTTGATGAGTATCATTATGAGCTCGCTGTGGTATGAGCGGATGGGACGTTAAATAAATAAACAGCCATAAGTTAATAAGTGGAGAAGGAATGTGAAAGTGAAGCGAAGCCTCCGGGCTACGAGCGAGCGCCGCTCTAATGAGAGCACAGAGATCATTAATTAATGTAAAAAATAAAAAGCCTTTCAACATGAAAAGGTTTCAGAGCAGCCGAGTAACTGAACTCGTCACTTTTATCCCTTTTACGTTCAGAAGCTGTAAAATCCATCATTTCATACCGGCTTCTGGATAAACAGCCGATTCTTACTGTTATTCTCATTTGAAAGGAAATCTGATCCAGAGATAAAGCCCTATGATGGTGGGGGGATTGGGGGTGGGGGGGGGGTCTTCCCAAATCATGCTCAATGTCCAATCCTCTGTCTTTCGCACAGCTGGATCCAATCAAGGTGCAGGAACGCCTCCAGAACGAAGTGTCAGTGTCCAAATACTTATGAAATATTAGTGTATCTACAGTTCTTTCCCTTTCTGATTACGGGATATTTGGGAAATTGCTTCATTCTATATTTTAGCTTCAACGTAACGAACTGCGAGTTCGGACGTCCTGCAGCTGTGTGTAATAACTGAACCCGTCCCTCTTTCTAATGATAGGTAGAGTTAATGCTGCAGCTCTTCTTCCAGATAATTGCCGTTCTGTCGCTCTTAACGAGCTACGTGCTGCAGTCCGAGGCTCACGGCTGTTATTTGTGTTCTGCAGATCTCTCAGTGGAACGTGCACTGGGTGGCGACCAGAGAAATGTGGAGCCTGCGACGCCGTTACCGCATCCAGACCAAGCAGATTTCCCTCTAAAGTCATTTGTTAGTGACAGTTAATACCCAGCGCCACAGATGCAGGCCCGCACGGCCCGGCTCCTAGCTCCGTCACTAATGGCCGCCGCGCTACTTGGTATTCAGCAGCGTAAACACACATAATTCTCCACCATGTCGTCGAAAGTGTCGTGCCTGTACGTGCTGACGGTGGTGTGCTGGGCGAGCGCGCTTTGGTACCTGAGCATCTCCAGGCCCACGTCCTCGTACGTCACGCAGCCGAACGCTCCACCGCGCAAGGGCGCCAAGGTCCAGAAGAACGGCAACGGGACGTTCGACAACATCCGAACGCGCCCGCTGAACCCGCACGCCTTCGACTTCATCATCAACGAGCCCAAGAAGTGCGAGAGCAACGCGCCTTTCCTGGTGATCCTCATCAGCACCACGCACAAGGAGTTTAATGCTCGGCAGGCCATCCGGGAGACGTGGGGCGACGAGAGCACCTTCAGCGAGCTGCGCTTCATCACCATCTTCCTGCTCGGCCGCAGCACCGACGCCATGCTCAATCAGATGGTGGAACAGGAGAGCCAGATCTTTCACGACATCGTGGTGGAGGACTTTGTGGACTCGTACCACAACCTGACCCTCAAAACCCTGATGGGAATGCGCTGGGTGGCGACCTTCTGCAGCCAGGCCAAGTACGTCATGAAGACCGACAGCGACATCTTCGTCAACATGGACAACCTGGTGTATAAGCTGCTCAAACCGGACACCAAACCCCGGCGCAGGTACTTCACGGGTTACGTCATCAACGGCTCGCCCATTCGGGACATGCGCAGTAAGTGGTACATGCCCAGGGACCTGTACCCCGAGAGTAAATACCCGCCGTTCTGCTCGGGCACCGGGTACGTCTTCTCCGCCGACGTGGCCGATCTGATCTACAAGACGTCCCTGCACACCCGCCTGCTCCACCTGGAGGATGTTTACGTCGGGGTTTGCCTGAGGAAGCTGGGCATTCACCCGTACCAAAACAGCGGCTTCAATCACTGGAAAATGGCCTACAGCCTGTGCAGGTACCGCCGGGTCATCACCGTGCACCAGATCTCCCCGGAGGAAATGCATCGCATCTGGAACGACATGTCCAGCAAGAAACATCTCAAGTGTTAACCAAGCACCAGCAGGAGGCGCCGTCTCTTTTCTACCCCACAGTGCAGCTACGGACCGGAGGAAAACGGCCTGAAAACGCTCGGGACCTCTGGACGTGATCACGTCTCACACCGCGAGGCTTCACCGAAGATCTGCCAGCGTCCAACGGTGCGAGAGCTCCACTGTCTCGGCTCTGTTTGTTTGTTTTTTGTAGGAACGTCCTCAGCGCTCCATCGGGTGTAAATAAAGTGCCGGGACGATCTGCGTTTAAAAGTTTAAAAGCTCACGCTTTTGTTGAGTTGACATGCTGCTGCGTTTCATTTTTTCCTCACAGGAAATGTGGACGTGTTAAACGAATGTTTGTGATTAAACTGATCTTCACCCTTCATCAGCTCCGATTTCTATCCGCTTCTGTTAACGAATCTGAACCTCGTCCTGTAATTAGCAGCGTAAAGACGTTCCTCTCAATGCTGTGGACCCAAAAAATGGACATTTTACCGTCGGTTATTTTTTTATTCACTCATAACGAGCTTCTGGTGACATTTTTATGTAAATGAAATAGAGATCTGAGGGCGGGGGGGGGGGGGGGTAATTATAATGTGGATTTTCTAAAGATAAAATAATTCAGCATAACCAAGACTCTTTCGGTTGTTTGCTTGTATGAATTTACCTCGCTTAAAAAAAAAAACAACCCTCGATTTCATTTCCATCCCTTTCAGTGAAAGCAAAACATAAATCAGTTTAATTAATGAGTGATTAAGGAATTAGAAAAGCAGAGAAAGTACAAGTTCATGTTTTGTTCCTCGCTGAATTGTTTCTGATTTATTTATTAGGGATGTAACGATATATAGTCTCAGTCTAATACTAACCTCAATAACAAATAGCTAGGAGGGATAGATGGGTGTAGATGTTCTAACTGGCTTCTTACCTCCACCTACAGCCACCTCATGGTTCCACTAGGAGCTTAATTATGAGCTAATTCTCTCATTAATGGAGTCAGTAATCAGGATTACTTTATCCTCCCCCGCCTCTTCCACCAGCAGCTTCAACATCCTGCTTCCTGTTCCTCCCTTCCTGTTCCTCAGATGCAGCCCATCATCTCCACCCTTTTCATCATGTCTTACAGCACTGCACCACCCGAGAGCAAAAATAATAATAATAATAATAATATATAATAACAATAATAATAATATATAATAACAATAATAATAATATATAATAACAACAACAATAATAATATATAATAATAATAATAATAATATATAATAACAATAATAATATATAATAATAATCATATATAATAACAATTTATAATATTAATTATATATAATTACAATAATAATAATCTATAAT
>JAUZST010011456.1:0-11902 GCA_034779995.1 Parotocinclus haroldoi | reverse complement strand
AGAGAGAGAGAGAGAGAGAGAGACAGAGAGAGAGACAGAGAGAGAGAGAGAGAGAGACAGAGAGAGAGAGAGACAGAGAGAGAGAGAGAGACAGAGAGAGGGAGACAGAGAGAGAGAGAGAGAGAGAGAGAGAATATATATATATATTAGTTGTTTTTTTTAATGGCAAAACAAGGCCTTTTATTGACTGCCTTTGCTCAGCCATAATATTCCCTTCAACCAGGCAACAAATGTCTGGATCCTGTTCGCTGTAACTTTCCTGACCTTAAACAAGTCTGCAAACGCAGCTCTCTGATTGGCTCGCATTCTGCTACCCTAATTCTCACACCATGTACTGAAAGCTAAAGTTTTCGGACTGGACGCGTGGCCATGCGGAAAGCCGACGAGGACGACGTTCATCGAACAGCAGCAGCTCGGACCGAGCGTATCCCCCGCCTTCTTGATACGGTAGACGTTGATCGATGACAGGCAGACATTTTTTTTTCTCCTCGGGGGCTTGTTTTTTGGCAGCTGACAGACGTTGCGATGGAGAAAGTCACTCGGAGCTGCTTGGGGCTTCTGGATGGCACATGCAGTCCCAGCTTGCATGTGGTTTTCATTCCCGAACGCGATCTGGACGCAAGCCGTGAAAACGGGCACAGATTTGTCCACATAAACAATAAAAGACTTCCAATCATTTTTATGACTTCATAAAGTGTTTTATAGTCTCGCTTCAAATGCTTTCGTTCTGTGCGGCCCCCCAAATGAAAGGCCTTTTCCCGGGCTTTCTTCGCGGTGCATCGCGTTCAAATCTCCGAAGATAACCCATATCGGGGGGCTGCAGTCAAAAACACGGATACGCCCGCCGTTATATTTAGGAGCCGAGGCTTTTTTGTGGGTAGAAAACAATCGGCGGGCTCTGACATGTGGTATGAATTTGTTGGCTCTGATAGTAAACACGTTAATTGTTTCCACAGCCTCGACGGTGGCTGAGAACGGGAGGAGGACCTGCCTCAGGCTCAAAGTCTTCGTCAGACCAGCAAGTAAGCGAACCAGCTCCTATGGGAAAACTGCGGCTCGGTGGCGTGCACATTTGCAGCGCGATGAAAATCTTTTACATAACAGCTCGCAGCAAAACCAAACACGCTCCTAAACAGTCCTAAAACCCTCCTGGGAGTTTTGTTTCTCAGAGAAATATTTTCATAATAGGCCGTTTAAGGCGCCTGTCAGATCGTGATTGACTTGCCCCCGTCCCTAACGGGCTGTGCATATGGAAACACGGTGACACCACACACACACACACACACACACCGAAGCGGCTGTTAATCCACCGTGGCTGGAAATGTTTTCCGAATGGGTGCTACACGTATAAATACAATGCAACGTGGAAGATAAGGTCATGACCTTTAATGTTGGTGGTGTGGAAATTAAGCAGAGCAACCTCTTCTTATTCATACAATTCATTACTGTTCAAAACAACTAGTCTTGCGGTGGCCTGAGACTTTTGCACGCAAACTATATATTAGCCCATATTCTTTCTGGGGCTGAAACGTCATTAGATCAATATAATAAGCACCATTAGTCTATAATTAAATAAACAGATAAGGTAAGTAACACCACCACACGCCGTACCAACTAAACTCGAAAGCCAGAGGACAATAAAACGGCCCCAGAGATGAAAGAAATATTGAATTGTAACCGATTAACGCCTTGAAATACTTTCTGTCGTTCGTATTCAGGCGTGGGTTTTGGGCGCCTGTCGTCGCGGTGCAGAAATCAGTGCATTTAAAAGTTTAAAAACAAAAACTGTATCGTTGGGGGGGGAAAACGTTTGGTGTTTGATGGTCACTGGTGACGTCTAAGCGACACAATTACGAACCAGTTATGATTTGGCTACGTCCCCAGGAACTCTGGTCTAGACGGCCTGTTAGCTAGAGCCCTGTAAAAAAAAAAAAAAAAAAGAAGTCTGGGAAAAATAAAAAGCAAACACGCTCAGCCTTTTGGACGAGGACTCACGCAGCAAGTCGTCGTGTTTACAAAGGATCTCAGAAAACGTAGCCGTTTCTTATCGAACAGGCCTGATGTGTGTCGTTTTTCCATCCTACATCCGTCACGTTCCAGAACGGTTTGGTCCGTGATCAGCTGTGGAAATGTAATCAAATCCACGTGATATGATTGGAACCGAGGGGCTGAGGGACGACACCGTGCCCTAACGCGACCCTGTGTTTTGTTCCCCTCGCAGACAACTGTGTGAAAACAGTCAGCGTTCACGACCGGGTCTTCGACGTCAACGACAGGATGGATAACTCCATAGAGCCGAGAGGTTCGTCCATTCCAGGGACTTTTCCCGTATTTGCTCTTCAGCGTGTCGGGATATTTTCTTGTCTGTGTTCCCAGTTCCTCATTAAATTATTTCCTGTCTCCTGTCTCAGATGATACGAGCCACGAGTCGGCCGAGCCGTCCAGAGGCGACGTTAATTCTGCCGGGTGCGTACGTACGGCCGGGGTCCTTCTCGGGATGATCGTCTTCGTCTCGCTGCTGTCGTTATAGCGACCTGCGGGGGCGTCAAGACGTCCGAGGACTCTGTAAGGAGCGGTTTAGGTTTACGTCGGAAGTCCTTCTTATGACGACCGGGACGGAAGAAACGCTTCGCCGAGAAGCAATCGGGAGTTTGTCACTGCCCGGACAGGACGGACCTCGTCGGACACTGCAGCTCAAGCCTTCTGATTTACACACACACACACACACACACACACACACACACACCACATTTTTCACCCATGAGGACTTCAGAGAAAAGGGTGAACTATATTAAGACTTCCTACGCTTTCTAATAGCACCGTTCGAGCTCGAGACGTCAAACAAGAGTCGAGGCTGAACGGGAACTTTAGGGCCCCCGACCCCCCCAAAACCCCGTGTACAGAGTGTATCTTATATTAAAAAAAAAAAGAAAAAGAAAAAAAAAAAAACAAAAGAAATAACAGAATCATTTTTACATTTTTGTCTCACCGAGGACTAAGGGGCCGTCATTTTGGAGTACTTTTCTTATAAGGAAATGAAGCACTCGTTTTTGTACATTGTGTACAGTCCTAAAGAGAAGAAGAAACAGACACTGTGTTCTAGCGCTCAAATCAAGTGTAGTAGCAACAGTGGTATTTCTTACAGCTTTTGGAGCCTCACTGGTCAGGTGTTTAAGTGAATTTACTAATTTGTTCAAGGAAAAAGAAAAAGAAAAAAAGAAAAAAAAACGCCCGTTCTCTATTTATTACACATTGTTCGTACTGCAGTCCACAGCCGGGAACTTTACAGGCCTGCGTTCACACTAGCAAGATCCAGGTTTCTCACCGTGGGCTTGTTCCTGTTCTGACTGTCATGGAATTTGTAAATACCACCATGTTACAGAATGTCTTTTAGAATTTTAATAAAAACCCAGGAGAGAAAAAAAAAAAAAAAAAAAAGTTATACGCTCATCTAAAGTTTTTGTCCAATCCTAGGGAACTCCTAATCTGGTTTTAAAAAAATATATATATATATTTTTTTTTTTCCAAGTCTGGATCAAGTTTATTTGCCTCATTGTTTTTGAAGAAACTAATTTACAACCGAACGCAACATCCACGCTTCTAAAACCAACCAACGGACAGCTAGGTTAACTAGGTTAGAACCTGCTTATACAGGCTTTAACGAAAGGGAACGTCGAGGGCAAACGTAAACGGATTTAAATAGTCACCATATTCTACACGTCAAATAATAATAATAATAATAATAATAATGGTATAATAATAGTGAAGCACCACCATCGATCACTAGTTCTGGCCAAAAAAAAAAAAAAAAAACAGCGTTCAATTTTAATTCAGTTGTTCCTTTTTGTTTATGCATTAAAAAAAAAAGAGACGTAATTAGTAACCAGGGTCGATTATTTGCAGAACTCACTAAAAATCCCCAGGTTAAACGGCACAGCATCTCTGCCGACTGCCTTTGTTCGTGAGACCATAAAAGGGTCCGTATTAGGTTTTGGGTGGAGTGTAGAATTCCAAAAGCAGTTATACCCCATTATTTGAAAGCGTCTCCTTTGCAAAAACGTAACGATCGTTTCTATTGTTGTCCTCGGCGCAATTTGAACTTTCATTCTACAGGCTCCGATTGGCTCGTCAGCTCCCGACCGGACTGGTCTTCGATCCTATAAGCTTTAGGATATAAAAAATACAACCCGTCTGTATTTATTAATAAACAGTGAGTGTGGGAGGCAGCCAGGTACGAAGCCATTTGGAACATGCTTTGGGTTTTAAATACCTCAATTTTAATCGGCGTTGGAAGATCCGCGCTCTGGAATAGTAACGGGAAGATTGCGAGTTCAAATCCTGGCCCTTGAGGGAGGAACTTTGGACTTGAGCCATGAAGCACGAGCTGCTTTCACACCAAACAGTTCTGAGCACTAACCTGGGAGGGAACCATCTATGCATTCGCACCGCCAGTGGGAACGCTGTGTGACTGTGTCCCTCCTCCGTGCTCTTAAGGACTACACGTTGCCGGTTCCTGCAGTGCAAACACATCAGAAAGGGTCGCGTTGTGCAAGAGTTCTAAGAACTATGAAACACTTCCTCCTGTGTGAATGTTAATCTGAAAACTTCAGCAATATTACAGATCAATAATGCGGACTTTATGTAACACTCATCTTCTGGAAATCCAATACCAAATGAGAAGAGAAATCTGAAAAGCGATGAGCTGTAACATTACAAATCGTAAGACTTTTAAAGCCAAAGTCAAATTTATTTACAAACGGAGCGTCGTCTCAAAGCGGCCCTTACAATCCTGTATGATCTTAAAAGGCCAGTCCCAAATTGAGCAAGCCCAGGGCGAAACCTTGGGAGGAACCAAGACTCAGCGGTAAGCTATTAGAGGCGCATCGTCTCCTAATAACTGAAAGCTGAAATGTTTAATAATAATAAAGACTGAGAGGCGTTAAGATTTAAGATCTGATGAAGTTCATTTGATTTAAGATCAGGACGTCTCCGTTTGTCCGCTACGGCGTGGCTCCAGCATAAATATCCGGATCATTTGAGGAACATCCTCACACCCAAAGCCCAGAGTTTTGATCTATTGCACAGTCTGTTCAGCATCAGACCAGCGTCGGACACCCGAGCTCAGCGGATCGTCCTGAATTGAGGCCGGAACACAGAATGAAAATAAGAAAAATCATTAATCATTACATCATTGCCTTAGACCCTCGTTATTTCGGGAGGGGGCGATTTTTTTCCACCAGAAAGCCCTCAGCAACGCTCAGCCCAGTCACTCAAAAGGACACGAGGCTCCAGATTGATTGGCTGATGGCACTCTGACAGAGGAAAAAGAATCATTGTCGACGGGTCATGTGCTAAGGAAAATAAATGAGAACTACCAGAACTAATTACTATTAAAAAAAAAACGGAGGCTGACATGTTTAAACGTTTCTCTGTGTGCCAACATCAAGGATGTTATGCTCTGTAATCACCGGGGTCCAAAAAAAAAAAAAAAGATTTAAAATAATAACAAAATCAGCCCAATCAGGCCATTCCGGGCAGCCAGGAATTCAACCAAGGTCCAAAATAAAGAGTCCTAATTCACGTGTCATTAGTGCACATATAATTACAAAAATGGCCTGGATCTCAAAGTGATATGAAAAGGCCTGTAAAATAAAATGTTAAGGGAGACAATAAAGGATATCTAATGCGGACTAAAGAAGGGCTAAATCACAATTATTCTGATGTCCAACGATAAAATCTGGCAAAATTATACAGCGACGCATTATTAAAGAACAACGGACAGCTTAAATCAATGCTAGATCGGAACCCGGACTTCTAAGATTTAAAATATCCTATTTCCTCGGTCTTAACCCACCTACTAAAATAGAAATATGTATAAAAGAAAGCGAACGTGCAAAGACAAGACAAGACGCGGAGGTATTTTAGAAGTATTTTAGTGGACTGGACACTTGACTATGGACCAGAAGGTCCAGGGTTCAAATCCCACCTCTGCCAAGCTACCACAGTTCCTGAGCAAGGCCTCTTAACCCACAACTGCTTGGATTGTGTGACTATGAGTTTTAAGGCGCTCTGGATAAATAACGTAAACGTGGTGCTACATGAACGATAGGCCTGTATTATTTTGGCATATTTCCAGCTTAGAAACCTTCGTTTTTTTGGAATCTACAAATTCCCTTTTCTCACTGCTTTTGTTTCGCCACAACGGCTGCGTCCCAAACCGCAAATTAAACAAGGAAAGCGAAGGCGCCGGGTTAAAACGGAGCGTTTCTAGTACTTAAAAAAAAAAAACAAGAGATCAGTGAATTTCGGCTTCATTTTATTTCACCGCCATTTTATCGCCGAGCCCCGTGGACCCTGGCTAGGGATGAGCGGCATAAAACGTGAAGAAAACTGTCAAAACGATTGACTTCAGTTTCGTCTTTCACACTGGGAACAGGAAGAAATTGACGGAAAATCACGACGGACTTTCTTCAGCACTTTTTGCATCGGAGCACTTTTTGTAATTCTCATCAATAAATCGTTTTATATTATATTCAAATATATAATATCCAAAGCCATTACCTCAGCGAGCCAGCCTAGACCAACAGTGGCAAGGGAAAACCTCCTAAATTTAAACTGAATAAGGAAAAAAAACGCGACTCGGCCAACACGGGCAGTTTGGATCACAAATGTAAGAGTTAAACAAAAAGGGGTTTAATTAGTTTATAGTCATAGAAGCTAGATAAATATTACAGGAGAACGTATTAAACATAGAATCGTTAAAATATAAGATATGTCGACTAACATAAGAGATAAGAATCTATATTAAATATATCAAATAAACACAAAACTACTGCTTATGATTTACCAAACATGTAGTTTAACAATTAAAAAAAAAAATGATTTCAGTAACGGAATAGTAACTGGGCCATCCAGGCCTACCCAAGGAGGACGGTTCCCATTTTGGTTCTCGGTTCCTCCCGAGTTTTCTTCCGGCTATATTCAGGGAGTTTTTCCTTGCCACCGTCGCCCTAGGCTTGCCCCATTCGGGACTGGCCTTTTAAGACCATATACGATCGTGAAGCTGCTTTGAGCTCCGATGTAAAAGAAATACATTTGAATTGAATTGAATGAAATGAATGAATCTGCAGGAACATGTGAGAGAACTTCCTTTTGATCTTCCCATGATCTCCAGAAGATGATAAAACCGGACAGCGTGACTAAAACGTGCAGTTTTAAAGTCAATGATTACGGAAAAACACGGCGTAAAACACAAAGCACGGGCGATACGGAGCGACAACAATGCGCTAAAAAGACGGATTTAAATCGTTGTATTTCATTGCAAATTTCAGGGGCAAATTTAGAGACCGAGGACAGCTCACAGATACCATCATTTTTGCATTCAAGATCGTTTTTTCATTAAATGTTATAACATTATATAACGTATACACGTTTGAAACTGCATCACTGAGCACGACACATTTGCTTTGGGTTTGTTTTTTTTGGTTTTGTTTTTTTCAGAAGGAAACGATTCACAAGACAAAAGCAGTCCGGATTTTATTCAGGTTCCAGTTACGACCAGGACGTTTGCCTAAGCTGAGAAATCCTTTGAGAAGTCGTTCGGTTCAAGAGCTCGCTAGTGTGAACGCAGAACACACACCGCGAACGTCAGCAAGTGAACACATTTTTAAAAACAGAGGTCATTTTTTTTACGAGTAATCGTTAACGCTGTTCAAATCACTGTATGAAGCTAGGAGAATTCAGAATGACCTTTTTATAAGGTAAGATCATGCCTAACGGAAGCTTTTGCCTGCGTCTAAGACGTCGTCGCTCGGGCATAAACTGTGCATTCAGAGCAACTCTGTGACCTAAAGCTGTAAGATCCGATGCTGTCATGTTTTACGGTTTAAACAACGGAACCAGGTGGAATTAAAGGAAAGGAAAAAAGGAAAACGGAAAAAGAGCTGGACTGCTACGAACGCCTCCATGAACGCAAAAATGTTCCGAGACGCCGGGTCAGATCATCCCGACCGGACAGGGGACGGACCTGGGGAAGTGTGTGGCGTAACCCAAGTTCCTGCAATTCCCCATTTCCACCAGAGAGGTCTCCAAATCCCAGGCTACCCTCACCCTAAAATCCAGGATCGAACTTCGCAGCACGTTCACTTGATTGTGCGACTCCACGTTTTCGGCGGCGCGCTTATCGACTTAACGGCTCCCGTGTCCAGGATCGGCATCGGAGAAAAACTTCACGTGATCAACATCCAATTTGCGCTAATCACGGAACAATAAATCCGCACCGTGCCAAGAACCCGCCGCTGAGGTTTCGCTGTTTTCCAAACGCGCCGCGCGGTGCCGCTGACGGGCGCGACACCCGCCCCCGGTGTCGGCGGGGGGTGTAGCGCGGTGTAATGACCTCTTTGATGCGGGAGGCAGACGGGCCACATAACTGCATCCTCATGTGGGTCTTTTCTGGAATTAAAAATCGACTGGCGCGTCGGAGCATGTCGGTGTCCAGTTTAGCCGCGGGCTAGCGTTACCCTCACGAACTCGCTCAGGCGAGCAAGGAAAGACGAGAATCCCTGCTGTGATCAATAGCGCTGGGCCCCACGGATCGAACCGATCTGTAAATATTTGACTCGGCCTTTGTGCTGCTGCAGCTTTCTGTACAGTCGCTGGTTAGCACAATGTGGGTGCTTTAAAAAAAAACAAACTACCCAAAAAAAAACGGAAGGACTAAACAGCTCGGAAAAGTACAGGCGAATCAGACGCGTACATGCTGAGAGCAAACCCCTGCCCCGTGGATTTTGTACGTCTTAGATGAAGCCCTTCTTCCTTCTTCTTCGTTAAGCTCACATGAATCAGTCGTGCACGTTGGGAGAGGATCGTTATAAAAATCTGCAGAATTTCACAGATCGCTTTCATAGGATTCAGGAAACAGGACCCACGCGGGTATGTACCTTACATTTGGTTCCTTTCCTGGTCGGGATGGGAGGATAATCCTGCCTCTGTCTGACGCCTGAACTGAACACTAGTAAAGCTTCCTTTCTTTTCTAATGCTGGACCCGAGGGACTCAAAAATCCTAATTTTATAGATGCGACGTACCTGTAGGACGTCCACTATACAACACTGCACACTACACATTCATCTGATTTTCCTTTTTTTTTTTTTTTTTAAAAAAAGAGCTGGATTTGAACTCAGTAATCAGATTTCTCACTCTCTGCGCATGACCAGCAGCTTGCAGATTTGAATTCGGTTGCCAGGTAGTTTGGTGCTTTTTCCTTAGACCTCATGCCTTGCTTTCTAGCGGGATTGGGCAACCCTGAGATGCAGTTTAGCAGTCAGCGTATAGTTGAGGGAGGGAATGAAGAATCGGATTATTTAATAGTATTTGATTACTTATTACCTGGTTGGAATCCAGAACTGAAATCCAGTTTCTGCCGGATTTCATGCGATCCCCAAGCTTTCTGTTCATCCATTATTCCCCCATCAGACTGATCAGATTCCTGGCATTCCTTAATCTGGTTCCGATCGGTTTTCTCAGTCTGCGCATGCACGCAGAGTGGCTAGAGGAATAAAACATGGTTGCCAGATCTGTTTCTTTTGGGATTCTTTACATAGAACTGGTGCTTGTTTTTCTCAAGGGACCTGGCAACGCGTTTATTACGTGTCCGTCGTTACTTCTATTGAGGCACGAGCTGCATCCCAACTCTGGGGCTGCATCTTTCTGTGTGGTCTGCGAAGGCGTACCCGTGACAGGGTGTGGTGATCCAATCACCGGATCCTTCACTGCCGAGGAAAACAAGGGCGCGTTCCCGGGCGCACATGAAGGTCCTTGGTGGGTCGTGCTGCCATGATGCAACCTGTCTGCAAATGCAGCCCCCTAAGGCTGGGCAGCCATCAAATTGGGACGCAGCCACTGTCTCAACAGATGTGTTGTGGATCAAAAATCCTTTTCGCAGGTGCAGAGTGGTTTCCGAGGTTGCCAGATCCCATGAGGGATTTAAAAAAAAAAAAAAAAAAGAGCACCAGGTCTAGCATCAAGTTCATTTCATTATTAAGGATTACTTTACATTTTTCTGTGAGATTACTGGCTGGTCGCAAAGTAGAAATCTGTGTACTGCCTTAGGGCACGGATCGGATTACTGACAAAATCTGATTTTCTTCTTACTGGATTATTAAAGCGATGTAAACGCAGTGAGTGATCAACGTTACGAACTGAACCTCGTTAAATCCCGTTTAATTCCTGATAAAGCATGACAGATGAGACGTACTTACCCGCAATACCACATTTCTACCAGAGAGGTCTCCAAAGCTCAAGCTACACAGCGCTACATCAATAAATCAATACCATGCCAGACTGTATCCCGTGTGAATTCGTGTTGGAAGCGGATTTATCGATTCTTTTGTGTCATCTCACAGCGGTGCCATGTTTTAGTCTGGACAGTCTCTCCTGATACCAGAATCTCTGCTCGAAATAAACAGCAGTTCCAACCCGGAAAAAAAAAAATCTTGACAAGTGTTGCTTGGAAGGCGACCTGATCCAAGAAACCCGACGTGTAAACAACGTTCTCCTTTCCAGGCCGTCATGTCGTGTCACTCCTGCACAGTTTGTCACGAGGACCCGCAACCTGCCGTATCGTATCTCGAGGAAATGTTTGTTGATGGGAAAGGAAAGGCCGTCGTATGCCGTTCTGCGCTTTTTGTTTTTGAACTTAGCCTTGCATGAGTCAGAATTGTATTTCTCTGGATCGTACCATTCACGTTTCGCAGTCCTACACACACCTGTTTCAGCAGCGAGGCACACGCCCTTGCGCTGGTCACTTTTTCCGTGACGTTTCAGCCTCCTGCGTTACGTTAAAAACACTTCCTTTTACATCTCCAACGCCATGGTTTGTAAACACACTCGTCAGAGCAGCTCAAACTAATTACGAAAATAAATCTGTCGTTGGAAACTGGCTCGGCTGCATCATTTCGCAAATTCAAACCACATCCTCGCGGGCAGGGTTCGATTTGCAGGCCGAGGTGACGGGACGGCAACCTCCCAGCTTAGGAACCAAATAACGTGCCAGTGCTTCGATAACGATTCGCTGCCCAGCAGCAGGTGGCACGGAGGCTCAAAAACCAAGAAAAGGGTGGAAAGTTTGCACAGGAAGGAGGATTTAAATACGACGTGACCCGGCGGCTCGGTGGGAAGCACCAAACTCTGGAAAGGCCAGTTCCCGAGGGCCTGGGAGCAAATCTGCAACGTGATTTTTCGGGTGGCGCGTGCACAGAACCCGGAGATGGACCGCACATAAACCGCGAAACTCCATCCAGGTTAAGCGGGGGGGTAAAACTGCTTTGCTTTGCTTTGCTTTTTACGCATGACAGACGAGTGACTAACAAATGAAGACGCTCAGAAGTTTGAGGATTCATGCTGAACACACGGAATGTTAATCTTCTCCGAGGTTAGAGGAGGCAGCGAGTCTGGATCAGGGTAACATTACTCCACTTTTCGTCCGGAGCCTCTCAAGCATCCAACCTATTAATGTTACTGATTTTTCCCTCGAATGGCTCCAGCATTAAGGCAATTTGCACGGCCTTATGGCTTTCAGGGGACATTACTGTCAGAATCGGAGTCGAAACCTCAGAACCCTAAACTTAAGTAACGTCTAACCTCTACACGCTCGTGCAGTCCAAACGTGACGTCCATTACAAACTAAGCTGACCAGAATGCAAACGCAGCCAGGGCGCCGATGTCCAAACCCAACCATATCCTAATCCTTTATATATTCTCCATGCTTAGAGCCAACGGTTCATTTGATTGGTTTGTTAAGGAGCGGAGCGTTAATTTACATTTTCATTTTCCAGCATTTAGCAGACGCTCTTATCCAGAGCAACTTACAATTAATACAGTCTTACATTTTTTTAAGCAATTGT
>JAUZST010011455.1:0-10000 GCA_034779995.1 Parotocinclus haroldoi | reverse complement strand
TTTTTCCAAGAAGAAAATGTCTCCCAGCTCAGACAGGGGTTGGTGACAGACATCCTTCCGTCGATAGGAATATCCACTGGATCACCACTGACCTTATTTTCATATATAGCATAATACTGACATAATACTGACACACTTTGGCGGTGTGTGTTGTACAAGTATGATTGGATCAAACTCAGCAGTGCTGCAGGAGTTTTTAAACACAGTGATTATTTACTGTACACTCTATTAGGCACATCTGCCATGTTGCTCCACCCTGTAAATGTAAAGTCAGACAGCAGCTCTGTTCTTGCAGTTTGTGTTAGTCGTCCTCTAACTTCATCAGTGTTCACATGATGCTGCCTACAGGATGCTGGTGGCTGGACATTTTAGGTTTGTTAGACTTATTTCACTCCAGTAGTGACAGTGACATGTTTCAAAACTTCTGCAGCACTGTTACGGTGGTGCTCGAAAGTTTGTGAACCCTTTAGAATTTTCTATTTTTCTGCATAAATCTGACCTAAAACATCATCAGATTTTCACACAAGTCCTGAAAATAGATAAAGAGAACCAAATGAGAGAAAAAGCTTATACTTGGTCATTTATTTATTGAGGAAAACGATCCAATATAACATATTTGCGAGTGGCAAAACTATGTGAACATCTAGGATTAGCAGTTAATTTGAAGGTGAAATTCAGTCAGGTGTCTTCAATCAATGGGATGACTATCAGGTGTGAGTGAGCAGCCTTTTTCAATTTAAAGAAATCAATCTATCTATCAAAGTCTGCTCTTCACAGCACGTTTGTGGAAGCGTATCAAGGTAAAAGAGATTTCTGAGGACCTTGAAAAAAAAATAAGAGTTGTTGATGCTCATCAGGCTGAAAAAGGTTACAAAACCATCTCTAAATAGTTTGGACTCCACAAATCCACAGTCAGACAGATTGTGTACAAATGGAGAAAATTCAAGACCAGGAAATTCAAGACCAACAAAGATCACTCCAATAGCCTGGCGTGTAATAGTCGGTGAGGTCACAAAGAATACCAAGGGAGCTTCTAAGCAACTGAAGGCCTCTCTCACATTGGCTAATATTAATGTTCATGAGTCCACCATGAGGAGAATACTGAACAACAATGGTGTGCATGTCAGGGTTGCAAGGAGAAAGCCACTGCCCTCCAAAAAGAACATTGCTGCTCATCTGCTGTTTGCTAAAGAACACATGGACAAGCCAGAAGGCTATTGGAAGAATGTTTTGTGGACGGATGAGTCCAAAATAGAACTTTTTGGTTTAAATGGAAAGCATTATGTTTGGAGAAAGGAAAACACTGCATTCCTGCACAAGAACCTTATCCCATCTGTGAAACGTGGTGGTGGTAGTATCATGATTTGGACCTGTTTTGCTGGATCTGCACCAGGATGGCTTACCATCATTGATGGAACAATGAATTCTGAATTATGTCAGAGAATTTTAAATAAAAATGTCCATGACCCATGAACTAAATCTCAAAAGAAGGTGGGTCATGCAGTAAGATAAGGACCCACCACACCCGATACTGGAAGCAAAGGTTCAGATACTCTTACCACTCACAAATATGTAATACTTGATCATTTTCCTAAATAAAAAATGGATAATAAAGAGTATAAAGTATAATCTTT
The DNA here is from genome assembly GCA_034779995.1 of Parotocinclus haroldoi. Taxonomy (NCBI): domain Eukaryota; kingdom Metazoa; phylum Chordata; class Actinopteri; order Siluriformes; family Loricariidae; genus Parotocinclus; species Parotocinclus haroldoi. The sequence continues at coordinate 8,366 of JAUZST010011455.1, read as the reverse complement.
TTGTTTTATTTGTTTAACTAGGTTCTCTTTATCTACATTTATGACCTGTGTAAAATATGATAATGTTTTTGGTAATATTTGTAGAATGCAGAAATATAAAAAAATTCTAAATGGTTCACAAACTTATGTGCACCACTGTATGCTTGATACACTGACACAACACACACACACACACACACACACACACTAACACAACACAACATCAGCGTCATTGCAGTGCTGAGAAAGATCCACCACCTATATAGCACCTGTTCTGTGCTGATTCTGTAGGACTTTTTAAACAGTGTTCACTCACTGTACACTGTAGATATTAAACACATCTACCATATTGTTCATTGTTCCACCTAACAGATGTAAAGTCAGATACATGTGATCACGGACAACAATACCAACAAGACAGGTGATTCTGTGTTTAAAAAAGTCATGGTGCTGCACCTCAAACCAGCACAAAACATTACTATGTTACTATCTTTAACATGTAGGAAAAAACTTACACATCTGACCAGTGGTGGCCCTACAATGGTTCCTCTAGATTAAATGGCAAAGAGACTGCATCTATGTGGTAGATGACCTCAAAACTCCTTCTCCTTTCCTACACAGGTTTCTTTTCTTGAAAACCCATTTACCTGTTGAAGCTGCTGCTCTGTGGAGAAGCCCAGGCCGTACACAGTGTTCACCCTGCTGTCTGCCCACTGCCCAAATTTCTGTGAGGTCTTGGTGAAGGTCATGTTAGGTGTCATGGTGCTATTAATTATTGCCTGTGTCAAATTAAATAACAAAAAGAGGCCTTTAAGTCTCAATTCTTAAATTTCGTCATATAGACCAATTGACCAGCTAGCTAAATCCAGCGGTCTCACCTTAGTGCTTCCGACGCTGATGATGCGATACACGCTCCTACTGGCGTCAAAGTAGAAAGACACCGTGACCGCATGCTTAGCTGCAGGAATCCAGTTTCGCTTAGTGGCTGGATCAATCTGGAAGACATGTGCCTTTGCACTGAAGAGTGGTTGCTCCCTGTGGAAGACAGTTATTATAGTATTCAGTTTCTAGATGTCACAATGTGCACGCAATCACTTCAATAAGGGCACGGTAAAGAAACATGCAGGCTTAGTCTTATAAAAAAAGTTGTAGTCTAGATGGTCTATGCCTTGGCTAGCTGTCACAGAGAAGCATTCCTGTACTCTGTTTTGTACTTTAAGACTTAAAAACAAGGACAGAGGAACCAGGAAGGACCAGCTAATAAACTGGGTCTGATCTGCTGCAGTCTTCTAATTTGAAACATTCCTATTAGCAAATATTACCACATTTCTAAAAAGCATGAATCTTAATGACAGCTTATTTTATAAAGATTGTACATTCTCTGTTTTATCTTGAGCATCTATGGTGCTGCAAAGTAGGATTTAAGCCTACGCTGTATGGCTACACAAAAAAACTTTCAAATTGAAATCTCAATATAGTCATTTATTAAAAATCACCAGTATTCCACCCTGCATGTTCTCTGTATTTTGAGAGACACTTTGCTCAAATATAGATGGTATGAGTTTCTCTTCGTGATGGCTAATAAAATATTTACATGTCTCAATGGTGAAAGCTCTTAGTGTATTTGGACTACATTTTAAAAGTATGAAGGGAAATGGTGACTAAGAAAAATGAAATGCTCCTACTTTACTCTAGTTGGTAAATTATATTGCCAAAGGCCATACATTTCACATGAGCTGCACAACTCATGTCCTCTCCAACAGTCCCATGGCAGATTTGCATACAGTTTATAGGGATCTACATCCTCATTTATAGTAGATCATGATTTGGAAGAGCCAGTTTGAGATAAAGTGTTCTCAAACAAACCCACACTTGGAGTTGATATTGGAGCGGCTTTGGCTTTTGACTGAGCATGAGCCCTCCAAATGGTGCATTTTAGCTAGTGAACATAAAGCTCCATTTCAACACACTGCAAAGGGAATGATCTCTGTTATCTGGCTTAGCTTAGTAAAAAAAATGCACACAAAAAGAACACTTTATTAGGAACAATGGTATACATAAAAAAAATCATCCACTGGCCTATGTAGCCAATCAGGTAGCAGCAGTGCAAAGCATAAAAGCATGCAGATACTGGTTAGCGGCTTCGTAGCAGCATAACGTTCAGATTATGGAAAAGTGTGATTTCAGTCATTTTGATTGTGACATTATGTGACATTATATGTCAGCTGGGGTGATTGAGTATTTGAGATTGATATATGCTTTACAATTAGTGAGCCCACACAAGTTTACCGTTCCATATTGATCCATGTTGTTTTTGCTGGTTAAGTGCTGGTCTAAACAATGATTTAGAAAGAAGAAATCCAGGGTCATTTCATTAACAAAGACCTAAAGCCATCTCTCATGGTGTTTGGTGTTTGCGAGTACACCATCGGGAGAACACTGAACAACAATGGTGTACATGGCAGAGCTGCAAGTAGAAGTTCGTTGCTCTACAAAAAGGGTATTGCTGTTTGTCTGCAGTTTGCGAAATGTCACATGTAAGTTTAAATGAGACGCATTATGTCTGGACAAAGGAAACCGCCGTGTTAAGCACAAGTATCTTATCCCATCTGTGAAACACAGTGGGGATGCATTATGGCTTGGTAATACTGTATTTGCTGTGTCTGGTCCAGAATGCCCTGCTATCGTTGATATAACAATGAATTCTGAATTATTCCATCAAACTGTACGTCAAACATTTTAAGACATCTGTCCGCTAACTGAATCTCTAAAGATCGTACGTCACTGACCCTAAACACACAAGTCATTCCACCAAAGAAAGGTTAAAAACAGAATCAAGTGAATATTTTGGATTGGTCAAGTCAAAAGTCCCTAATCCAATCAAAATGTTGTGGAAGAATTTCACACGAGAGAATCCACCAACATCAGATTTGATCAGATTATGTAATAGTTATCAAATTACTGGAAACGTTTAGCCATAGTTATTTCTGCAGAAATGGGCAACACCAAATAAAATGTAAGACTGGAGCATTCATTTAGTTCACCAACTAAATGTTCAGCTATAACACTTGTCACACTTGTTTAAAAAGGGTTACGTACTGTTAGGACTAGTGTAAAATCTAGACTAGGGACTAGGACAGCTGTATCCCTCTGCTTGGACATAACTGTGCATCTAAAACAAGCCTGTTCAAATTTTGTTCAAGCTAACATGACTGATTGCATTAGTGGTCTAATATGTATTTTTTGGTAGGTTTAGTGATTACAAGTCGTGAGGCAAAATTCTGTAGCTATGAGCTATTATTACCTTGTGACTTTGTGAAGAAACTGGCTCTCAAAGCTTTAACTGATTAAGCTTAAGAAATGCTGCGGCATTATGGGAATTGTAGTGCCTGCAGAAAATCTGCGTGGTTTGCTCTGTAGTTCTGCGCAGCCTTCCAGGATAAAGTCGACTTTGACTTGATTTTAGTGGGGAACAGCAACATTTCGGGTGCCCCAATAAAGTGGACTGATGATGATGACCCGGATTCACATGTTTTCAAGTTGCACGGTACTAAAAGAGTAGTGCAAGTATTTAAACAGTAGTAAAAGAACAGCAGCGGTAGACTAAGAGAACAGTGCAGTAATACAGTAGGCTAGTACATTACAACTTTGAACTAAAACAGCAGTTCACATGACAAACGCGAAATGTATCGAACACTATGAGTTTATGACTTATCTATACCACGTTACTGCCATAAATTACCAGAAATCGACTAGAATGAGAAAGAAAACTTACCCCATGTTTACACAAATGTGTTGTCTTAGCTGGTTTAGAGTACATTAAACAAACTCGAGTTTAAATACTCGCCCTTTCTTCTAGACTAACAATACTTTAGGAACAATTTCGAGGTGTCCGGTAATGTTATAGTGTGTTTTTATTCCAGTATTTGTCCGTTATGTAGAGTTAGCATATTAGAAGGGCGACGTATTTTTCTTGTCGGTGTAGTTTTCGTTCGCTTTCTTCCTCCATATTCCACGTGCTCGCTACACTTTCAATATGTCTTTATCGCAGATCAATACATTACAGTTTAAAACAAACATGATCACTCCGTGGTTGCAGCTCCGATCTGAAAGTCCTTTTGAACACAGTTCCAGCTGCAGCAGCGCGTCTGAAGTGCTGAATGTTATAGCGCCACCTGCTGGTTTCGCTACACAAAGCTTTCTGCTGCAGTACAGTACATAAAGTAGGCTAATCTGCTGACCTTCTGAATCGCTCTTCAGACACACTGTGTATTACAGTTTCTCTTTGAAGCATGGGTGCTTTTGCGCTTTAAGTGACAAAACTTTCGAGAGCTTTAACTAAAATGCCTTCTCAGGGTGTTCTGCACTGTCATTAACCACATTCCTTAAACCACTTCATCTATCACTGGTTGCTATTTTGGGATTGACCAGGTCTTTGGTTAAGAAAACTACGCCATCATTTTATATGAATTACTTGGCTCTGTGGCACTGGGACTGCCACCCCTGTCCCGATACGTTTGCTAAGCCAATTTAAAATGCAACAGAGTCATGTATTGAACATGCAGGGAATGGCTTACACATCTGACCAGTGGTGGTCCTACAACGGTCCTTCTAGATTAAATGTATTGAACAACAAGAGGGTGCATTCCATATTGATTCAGTACAGGATATGATTGAACCAGTATGCATACACATCATTTCATACATACACTAGATCATCCCGGGTACTTCTGGACTACTAGTGTTCAGGGACACACACACAGCTGTGCCCCTCTAAGTTCTGTGTGTGTGTCTGAACACTGCTTGCCAATATGTGAAATCTAAGCCTGTTAAACACTGAATAGATTATGTGACGTAACCCAACTGGGTGATACTCTGACATGAATGAGAAATGAAGAACAAATGAATACTAAATATTTGATTCATTGCATTAATTTGATTTACCTAACGTAACTGATGCATTTAGTAGTTCAACAAATGCATTTGCTTTAGTGCTTGTTTTAGTATGAGTATAATTACTCATATCCTTGTATCATTCCCTTGTCTACAGCGTGGTTGACTTCAGTTTAAATATTCAGAAAATGAACGAAAGAAACTGGCTCTTTACTGAAAGCCTTAGCCACTCAAGCTTTTCTAAAGATGCCGGGGCTTTAAGAGTATTGTAGTGACAGTAGTGAATTTGCTTGGTGAACTTGCTGTTCATCCTCTATACTGATCCAGGATAAAAATGGACTTTTAACCATTGTGACTTTTGTGGAACACAGCAACGTTTTACTGGGGCATGTGCCTCATGAAAGTAGGTCTGATGACAAACCTGAGATAATCATCATCACAGTGGTGAGTATAATGTTAAAGTGAATACAATCAGACAAGAAACAAGCTGATAAACTCAGCAAGTTAAATGCAGATACAGGATAGCTGTATGTATATAGGGCATATTAATTCATTAGAAATGAATTCATACATATCCCATCCATTCTCGTTTGGGAATGGATTTTAATCCTAATTATTATTAGATAGATAAATATATTTTATAAGGCATATGTATAATACCATTAATGTGAACATTTACATTGTAAACGTCTAAATAAATCAATTAAAAGTCAACTCGTTTCTGTTCAATAATAAAATACACATCTGTAGTGGTTGGCAGTGGGGTTGAAGCTTGTCTCTCAGTAAGGTTCAGAGGGTCCTGGGGTTGTAATGTGGATGGGTGGAATGGCTGTGGGTGACCACAGTAGTGTCAACCACAGTTCTTCGGGATGTGGTGGAACAGGAGATTCACATAATTCATGTGCAGCTGACAGTTGTTTCAAATGGCAAGGTAGGTGTGTGACAAGTCAATCTGGCACAAGCATCAATAATTCTGTTAAATCAGTAAGCTCAAGTGGTCCCCTACAATCATTTTGCTTTTAAGCAAACTGCATGTCAAGATAGTCTTTAATAATGTGTGCGTAATGAGGTAAATCTTGTTTGAGGAATTTGGGAAATGTTCCATCGTATGAACAATGAAACCATGACTGTTACGCATGGCTCATTCCTCAAGCATGCGTAACAGTCTGATCTTAATTTTCTGTCAGTGAAGAACACTTCTGTCACCCAATAAATCACATCATAACATGACATTAGATAAGGCAAGGGTGTTAAATGGATCAATCCAGTGAAGGTTTGTGTCCAGCTGATCTCACAGTTCATAAAGAAATATGCGTTATCACCTGACAGGAAAAACAAAGATTTATCTGAAGTTGCTGTGTTACCTACACTGCAAATTCTACGGATGACCTGTGTTATCCTTAGTCAGGTGTTGCAGCATCTGAATTTTGTAAGGGTGACATTTACGGGTATACAACATTCTTTGAATTGAGGCATGGCTAGACTCACATTTAAGAGACAGACAACGAGTGCTACAATGCGGTCTCTTGTTGAATGAGGACAGACCAACAGCTGCTGTTGCTACAGCCATAGATGTTTTTGACTTCCAGCTTTCAGTTTATGGTGGCAGTTTAACCTGTTTATTGGAATCTGGCAAGAAAGTTTGGCATTTGCAACTTGTGTGAAATTGGAGGACTGCTTGGAGGGTCATCGGTAAAATCTTCTGCGATGACAAATGCTTTGTTCACCAGAAATGAGGACGACCTCAACATTTTTCTCATGGGATAACGCCATCCTAAACGCCATTTAAGTACTTAAATAAACTAAATAAATAAATATATACAGTAAATAAAGAATGGTAAACATCAGTGCTTTTCAGGTGAAATGCTTTATTGGTTTGATGTGTCACACCGCTATCCTTCCCAATTGAAAAATTGAAGTTGATTCCAAGATGGAGGCATACAAGATGGCCACCAAATTGGTGACATGGTGGCTTAACTGGTTTCTCTGTTCCTCTGCCCCTTGGGTCTAAAATTTTAACACCGCCTGGGAGTGTTTTTAGTTCACTTCGGTGTTTTCCGACTTTGAGACCCCTACAGTTGATTCCGGTTAATTGGACCACCTGTTAATGGGACCAGCTGCTTATTCGGACCATATCCTAAAGTAAAGAATCATATCCTATTATATACGTGTAATGCTATTTGCTTATTTGGTCCGAAATTGCGCTTAATCGCACCAAAAACGTGTACAGTATGTAATATCTCTTCATTTTTCCCCCGAGTTTCTTCCCAGCCCTCTACTGCCACCTACAGGTCTTTGCCTAACATTTCCATTTACTACAAAAAATAAGCCAAAAGTCACTTAACCACTGCTAAAGCGGATACCACATCACACTGAATAAGTTCTTCAGACGTTGACTGCAATTTAGTAAGAACTAGTTTTTTACAGTATTATGCTTTGCATGCTTCGTATCTATACATTGTGTTGTAGATCTTTTCGAAAAACTTGTTTGCAAATGTATTTTTCAATGAAGGAAGTTGGTAAGCAACAGTAGTTCTTGTTTGTACGTTGACTATACGTGTAAATCACACAATAAAGGTTTAATAAACATTTAATATGTTATACAGCACGTCCCAACTTGCAACATAGGGCATGTTCGTTTAATCGGACCAGCCGGTTATTAGGACCAAAACGATTTTGTCCCGATGTGGTCCGATTAACCAGAATCAACTGAACTTCTCAGGTTTTGCATCACCATTTGCCAGTGTGTTGTACAATGTTAGGTGGCCAGCAGATGACAGCAGAGGTATTTCCACTTAAACTCTCAGCAGCCAACGCACTCGAATGTTTTTGGTTCATTCAGTGACCCGGTTCAAACATTAATTTATTCATTCTCATACCTGATTAATGCGATCATAGCTATGGGAAGGGCGATGGAAAGAGTGGGCCATTAGGGTGGGCTCGAGCGTACCCCACACCAACATTCACGGATATAGCCACTTGAACAGAATAGAAAACAAAATTAGGATTAAACAATGGAACAATTACTTGTGTGCAGTTTATAGACTTTCATTATTAATTTGGTATTTTTTTGTTTAGAGAATATAATAATTTAGTTACAGATCAAGAAAACTACTTCTAAAGCTACTAAAGATGTCTCCCACACCTCAGACTACTTCATCAGTTACACCCAAGAATGCAAATAAAAGCCATTTTTAGCATCCTAAAATCATGACCAGGTAAGACACTTCATAACGTTAACTTGATAAATTTAATGCCACAGTACTTGTGTGGGTTGTTTGGTTGGTTGCATGGCTGTGCTTGTGCGTTTTGTTTATTCAACCCCTCCAATTATACAATTATACCAATTCAGGGATGCAGAAAGGTGGGGAAGTGGGAAGGAATCAAGCATAGACAAACCATTAAACCATCACAGGGTACATGCGCACACACACACACACACACACACACACACACACACACACACACACACACACACACACACACACACACAC
>JAUZST010011454.1:0-11904 GCA_034779995.1 Parotocinclus haroldoi | reverse complement strand
ATTATAGTACCTCACATGGAAACTCTACCTATTATAGTACCTCACATGGAAACTCTACCTATTATAGTACCTCACATCGAAACTCTACCTATTATAGTACCTCACACTGAAACTCTACCTATTATAGTACCTCACATCGAAACTCTACCTATTATAGTACCTCACACCAAAACTCTACCTATTATAGTACCTCACACTGAAACTCTACCTATTATAGTACCTCACATGGAAACTCTACCTATTATAGTACCTCACACTGAAACTCTACCTATTATAGTACCTCACCGAAACTCTACCTATTATAGTACCGCACATCAAAACTCTAGTTTTTCTTAAATGTTTACTCATCCTAACCTATCCCAGCGTTTGTTTATTACACTTTTTATTCTTGTATGAGCAAATAAAAAACGTCCATCTGGTCCGGCTCTTCTCCTGGTTCTGGCCTTGACAGACTCGGCTTTAAACTGCATCAGACTTGAAAGTCCTTCTCCTGACCTATGAACACTTTGTGCTCTGCTTCCAGCTATAATGGCACTTTTATTTGACCTGAAGTCGCTGGTGGACATGATGTCAATCGGAACTCTTTTTGCCTACACACTCGTAGCCGTTTGCATTCTCATACTGAGGTACGTGTCGCAAATCCACAGCAAAAATGTGTGTAGTACGTACATAACCAGGCACAATTACTGGCATCTCTGCGTTCATATAAACAACACACAGTGTTCTTCTGATCTTCCAAGGTTGGAGATACAGAGCAGGGCATTTGAGTTTGTTCCTCTCCTCTTTAGCTCCCTCTACATGTTTCCTATGGACTTTAAATCAGGGGACTCTGAGGATCATGGAACATGGACTTGATCTTGAGTCACTAAATGATTTTTATGTTGATCTGGGCGTATGTTTCAGATCGTCGACCTGCTGGAAGCTCCGATGAGTAAGCAGGTCCTTGTATTAGACCCCATAATGCCATGGAACCTAAGCAGGGTTACCTAAGCTGGGGACATTTGAAGGGCAAACGGCCCCACAACATCACAGACCCTCCAACTCCACCATACCTAACAAAAGGCATCATTTATTTCGTTTAATCATGTAACATGTTTGACCTTTTTCTTGGTGAGCCTTTCAAATCATCTGTTGGCATTTCGGGTGAAGTCTTATGGTAGTTTTGACCCAGATATGTTACATTTTCCTATGTAACTCTATAAGAGACATCATTGTTTTTGCCTTATTCCATTTATATCGAAATATACTCAGGTCTTCATCCACACAGGTTTGTCACAGTTCCAGTTGATTGTAACTTTTGACGTACTTTTAATGATCTAATCTAACTGTAGCTTTTCTCTTCTTTATGTTGCATGCTCTCTTGTCTACCACCATCCCCAACATAATCATTGTACACATTATTGTACAATCAAAAATATACTAAATATCTAAAGTCAGTGAATAGAACTTTCCAGGGTTGCCAATAATTGCGGATCTGGGCATACCATTTTTCTCCATAATTCTCACCTATTATTTTTCTACTAGTTTTGGATTTTGCTAGTTTTGTCATAAGAATTTAGACAGCAGTTTTATACACTTCTCACAAACATTAGGTGATATTTCAAAATGAATACAAAGTGATTAAAAAAAGAAGCATTTTATCTATTTTATTAAACAAGGACATCAGAATAGCAAACGACAAGTCTGCAAGATGCCAATAATGCAAACGAGATGCAAAAACGTCTTTTATTTAATCTGCGAAAATGCACTATGTAAAAGGCTGAAAGTGCTGGAGTATCTGAACGTTCCCCGTTCCCCGAAAGTGCACATCTTACCTGAATGTGAAGTATGGAGAGCTATAGGACGTCCTGAAGCTGCTCAAACACAGACAACAGTGGAAACAGCGCGTGGAGCCTCCTGAAGCGTGGTTAACAGACTGTGGAAAGGCATTCAAGAGACTGGAACAGTATGAAGACCACTAGGGCAGGGTCACCCATCTGCTACAACGGCAAAGGGATGACCGCTACTTGGCCTTATTGGTAAGAAGGAGCAGGCGCAGCAATGCCACATTGTTGTGGAGTTGTGGAGACAGTTTCTTGCTGCCGCTGGACGACGGCACCCAGACCGCAAGGCATCTTCCCGTTGAACGTGGGCTGATAGGCATCGTCACTGGACCTGTGACGAGTGGTCAACTGTCCTCTTCTCTGACGAGTCCGTTTGCAGCCTGACGATCATCATGGCCTGATCTGGAGTGAACAAGGAAGCACCTGAAGTGGTGGAACCATAATTTGGGCTGGCATCAGCATTGGTGGTTGTACGGACCTTCACGTCATCAGAAATGGATCACTGAGTGTTGTCAGATACCGAGATGAGGTCCTGTACCCTATAGTGGTACCATTTAGGATCCTGAGCACTATAGTGGTACCCCATGAAGTCCTGCACCCTATAGTGGTACCAATTAGGATCCTGAGCACTATAGTGGTACTATATGAGGTCCTGCACCCTATAGTGGTACTCCATGAAGTCCTGCACCCTATAGTGGTACCCTTTGAGGTTCTGCACCCTATAGTGGTACCATGTAGGATCCTGAGCACTATAGTGGTACCCCATGAAGTCCTGCACCCTATAGTGGTACCCTTTGAGGTTCTGCACCCTATAGAGGTACTTTATGCTGGAGCAGTCTGAAAAAAATGTTATTTTCATGGACGATGATGCAAGGTCCTACCATGCACATCTCATCAACAACTTGCTTCATGAGTTTATCATCTTGCTTCATCTTTTTAATGAAATCAAATCAAAGGCTTCTTTTTTCAATCGCTTCATATTCATTTTGAAATATCCCCTCATTTTTGTGAGCGGTTGTCGTTTCGAATGCGCTAGGCTAAACATATTCTTTCCTGTCTAGGTACCAGGAGAGTGAGTCAGCAGAAAATGAGATCCAGTTAACACAGAGCTTGAAGTTTGGATTGTTTAAACCTCCCTTCTACCCGACCAAGAAAACATCAAACATCGTCAACTTAAGCACTGGACTTATTAGTATGGAGAACAGATCATTACACACATTAACACACATGGCAGTGTTTGTGTAGATACAGTGCATCAGTCACTTTATTAGGTACACCGTTCTAGTACTGTCTTGGCCTCTAACCTTCGTGGCACAGATTTAACAGGGTGATGAAAACGTTCCTCTGGGTTTTTTTCTATAGTGATATGATCGCATCACAGAAAATTCTCTTCCAGCACATACTGAAGCTGTGTTCTCTATCAATACTCAAATATATATATATATATTTTATATTCTCTTTGTTCCTGGGACTGGACATTTACATTTACCAGCGCAACTGATACAGTCTTAATTGTGGGTTAAGGGCCTTGCCGACTGTGACAGCTTGGCAGAGGTGGGATTTGAACTCCGCCAGGCTGCCACTCTTGGGTTTTCGATCCAGAACCTTAGCCCTTGGACTGTAAGATGTATCAGACAAGAGTGTCTGCTAACTGCTGTAAATTCCCATAATCGATTATGTAAATTAAATGAATGGGTCCCAGATCCCCAGAAAATCCCCCTGTATAAGTTATCCTATACATTACTGGGGTTGTATCGTACAGGAGGTTCCTGATCTATGATGGAGAAATGTTCGGATAGATCCATCATAAGTTTAACAGATCATGAACTGATGAGTTTCATATAATCTGTACTGTATTATAGAGGATAATGAACCTACAGCTATATGATATAATTAATAATAAAGCTTATTTTATAATAAAGTGCTAAACAAAATCACGTCATTTAGTGACTAATGGACAGAAAGTACAAAGTAAAGGTAAAACACTTACTCTACTGATGAACTCAGGTTCAGGTTGGTAACTGCTCAGCCCGAAAGCTAAGAGGATTAAGTTGCTGTTTTCCTTTCGGATGGCTGTCATTGCTAACCTTTTTACTACCCATAGGGCTTTGTTCTCAGTACGAATACAGTACCGTAGACTAAAATAAAGTACAACAAAGTACACAGAGAGATATGCACTGAGAGAGAGAGCTATTGTGAATCTGAATCACTGAATCACTCTGTACTGAATCGCGAATCAGCAAGCAAGTGCACTGAGAAACGTTTTTCTGGTCAAATTGCACCGGGAACCAAAGTCAACCAGTTCGAAGGTGTATATATATATATATATATATATATATATATATATATTGTGATTGTGTTTGTGTCTGTTTGGTCTCTATAGCTGCTATGGTGGTGATCCTGGCAGTGTTATCGGCCAAAGCGATGAGATCTTTGCTGATGCTGGAGGTCTGGAGTCTGGTGTGTGTGTCCATCATTGTCTTTATCATATCGCTCAGCACACTGCTCATCTGGAAACAGCCTCAGAATCCCACCAAAGCTGCATTCATGGTGAGCACACAACACACACACACACACACACACACTAATACTTAATAGACCCAATTAAGTCATTATCGCAGAAGCCTTTTACAACTAAAGGCAGACTTTTTTATCGCTTGTTTCGCGGTTCCCCCAACGATCATATTTGAAGAATACAAAAAAATATATATATATATATTTTTGGTATTTCTCGGATCCGCCACAGCACCAATGGTTGAAATTTTTAAAAATAATAAAATACATTTTTAGCTTTTTCTGCCCTCCGGTTGAGAGCCAACCGTTTTCTTCTGTTCATTTAATTTTTTTCCAGATTCACTTGAATTTAATTGTAGGTGAAATACATTTTATTTAAAAATAAACATTCATTTTTATTTCTTCCCCCTTCCTGGTATTGATTCCACATAGTCCTTGAAAAATAAAGATTTTTTGTTTCCCTCCCTCCTCAGTAGATTCTTAAGTAGGAACATCCGAGAAACAAGCAATTAAAAAAAACCTGGCCTAAAAGAGGAAATTTTCTGTTCGCTTTGGATTACTGAAGTTAAGGTTATGGTTAGACATACAGTGGTGCTTAAGTTTGTGAACCTTCTTGGAATCTCTGTTTCTGCCTTCGTTTCTGAGAGTCCAATTAAAGAAATTAGGCATCGAATATTATGCATGATCATTTATTTATTGAAGAACATGATCCCGTAAGTAAACATTTCCGTAAATGTTAGGAGGAATTCGATGTTGGTGGGTTTGATCACGTGACCTGCTCATTTCAGGTCCCTCCACAGCTCTTCTGTTCCAAAATATTCACTTTATTCTTCGTTAGCCGGTCTTTGTTAGAATGATTTGTGTGTTCAGGCTCGTCATCTTACTGCATGATGTAATCATATTACTGCTATAATTCTGAATACTACCGCCACCGTGTTTCACAGATGGGAAAATCTCATGGATTGAATTGGGTTCTCTCTATCTGCTGTTAGGACGTATGAAAATCTGATGACGCTCATATTCATGCAGAAATACAGAAAATCTGAAAGGGTTCACAAACTTCAGCCAATTGTGTTCACATAACTGTGAGACGTCCACACAACGTCTAGCATTACAGATTTGTATTTGTGTGTGTGTGTGTGTGTGTGTGTGTGTAGGTACCTTTCCTACCATTTCTTCCCATTGTGAGTGCGTTCATCAACACTTACCTGATGGTTCAGCTGGGAGGCGCCACCTGGATCCGCTACGCGGTGTGGATGGCCATAGGTAAGCGGTGCAGAAGAAGAAGCGTATTTTGAAGCGTAAAACAAACCCTCCTGCTTCTTGCTGTTCGAAACGAGACACTGCAGTGCTAATCATAGTACAACTATGTCTACTTCAGGTCTGCTGATCTACTTTGGCTACGGCGTGAGGCACAGCGTCCAGAAACAAAGGCTGCTGGGAAACCTGGCTACCGGGACCGCAGGAAAAAAGCTGGAGCAGACAGCAGACGGCTCTAATGCCAGCGTCTAGCCAGTGGATCCAGTAACATTGGTTTAATGATAAAGCGCCTTATTTCATCCTTACTTTTTACATAGCCGCATTGCAGTTACGCTAACACGCGTGTCTTGTTAGTTCATAACCGTTTACGAAAAGGGTTCCCATTATCAGTCACACTGTTGATGAACTGCGCCAGGTAAATTGGTGTCTCCAAACTGGCCCGGTATGAATGGATGCACACTAACTGACAAAAAAAAAAAAACACACAACTCGCTCAGAAGGAGCTGTTAGAATCAAATTGATCTTTCCGTGTATGACGGTAATGATGAAATAAGTGTAAGTGATCAGAATATCGGGCGCCGCGACAACAGATTTCCTTGGAAATGGTCCGGGCAGAGGCAGGGGCGTGTAGTGAAGGTGCCCCCTGTGTCTGGGTGGTGGAGAATGAGGCCGTGGAAGCTGCTCGCGCTTGTTCGTGAATTAAACGACAATCTGTGTCCCTCATAGGTGTGTGTGCCCCCTTAAGGAACCACTGCTCCCAACCCGTCCTAACAGCTAGGTCCGAACGGCCCGGGCGGTGGAAAATCATCAAAACGACCTTCCTGCCTGTCTCAGTCCAACGATGCTCCCGCTCTCGAAGTCTATCAAGTGGGCAAAAAGTCTTCGGGTCCATCGAAGACAAAAAAAAAAGCAGCCTCTGAGAGCCTTTTTATAGGGCAGCACTATAGTGAGTGCACCTTTTACGCCCTCTTGTGGTAAAATCCAGTATGGCTTATAGATCCACCTGAGAGAGAAGTTCTGCAGTGCCTTATTTGTTTTAGAAAGGAGTTCCCAAAGCGCCTGGGTTCGAACCCTTAGCTGGTCTTACAGTGTAAAGGTTTTGTGATGCGTTTATAGAACTCTCTGAATTTCCAGATGTTGCTGTTGAACTAACCCGTCCTCTGGAAAGGACTTGCAAATGCTACAGCTTCTTGTATTACATGGCATTATGTTATTTAGAGAAGTTACAGTGATAACGAGAGTTAGGTCATCTATGTCATGCAGGTGTAGAGACGTCTCCTGTTTTCTGTATCTCGGTCCATAGGCATGAGTGGTTTGCAGGTCTTTGTGGAGAAGACCTACCATCTATAAAGAGCTAATTAAAGTTCTGGTATTTTTCAGTCATCCAGCTCCAAGCGTCTGCTCTTGTTTCCCGCTTTATTTTGTTGTTTCACTTCGCAGATTTATAAAGGTATGCGCCGTTTGACTCTCAACGTTTGTTTGCTTTAATGAGAAAGGTGGGACTGTGGTGGCCTAGTGGATAAGGTACTGGATTATAGACCAGAAGGTTCAGGGTTCAAACCCCACCTCCTCCAAGCTGCCACAGTTGGTTTCCATGAGGAAAAGGCCCTTAACCCAGCGTGGCTCGGACTGTAAGACTGTATGAGTGGTAAGTCGCTCTGGATAAGGGCCTAAATGATGTAAATGTAAAATGCAAGCGTCTTAGTATTAGGTTTAAATCATTATAGGAAATTAAATCTGAATTTGTTTGAAGTCGGCTTTCTCAGCTGCGCAAACACGGCCACTTCCTCCACGCGGGCCGTGTACAGAAAGAGTCCATTGAGGCCAGCATGAGGAATTTGGGGGGTTAGCGCTACCTCTGAGAGCTGGAGCGTGTGCATAAGAGCTGGCCCCCTCAGTCTCGGAGTGCTGTGCATGGACACAGCTTTGAACGGACTCTATCTTGGACGTTTTTTGTGTGATACGTCTCGGCAATGAAGGTGAGCGAGGCGACGTTGGCTGCCCTGCTTTTCTACACGTTGCTCTTTCAGCTCGGTGAGTTGGGTTTTTTTTTAACTGCACACGCGTACCGTATGT
Source organism: Parotocinclus haroldoi (assembly GCA_034779995.1). Classification (NCBI taxonomy): domain Eukaryota; kingdom Metazoa; phylum Chordata; class Actinopteri; order Siluriformes; family Loricariidae; genus Parotocinclus; species Parotocinclus haroldoi. The sequence goes on along the minus strand of JAUZST010011454.1, from coordinate 4,231 downwards.
ACATTTTATTAGGTACACATGCTCAAGGTTTCTTTAGTGCATTTGTCAGAACGGGGAAGATTTAAGCGGCTTTGAACATGGCACGGTTGTCGGGCGGAGTATTTCAGAAGCTGCTAACGTACTGGGATTTTCCCACACGGCGCCATCTCTAGGATTTACAGAGAATGATCAGACGTAGAGGAAATATCCAGAGTGGGCCGTCCTGCGGGTAAAAAAATGCCACGTTGACGCCAGAGACCAGAGGAGAATGCAGACGGATTGATAGGTAACAGGAACTTAAATTAAACTTAAAGACTCGCAGCACATTACAATATCAAACGTTGAAGCAGATAGGCTGCAACAGAAGAAGGCCCAACCGGGTGAGATTCCTGACAGTTAAGAACAGGTAACTGAGACTGCAAATCACACAGACTCGCCAAAACTGGACTGTTCTGATGAGTCTCTATTTCTGTTGCCATGTTCAGATGTTCGGGTCAGGAACATGGGTCAGGGTCAAGTAACATGAAAGCCTGGATCCATCCTGCCTTATAGAAGCGGGTCAGGCTGTTATGGTGCTTAGACCGTTTTTATATTCCCTTTGGCCTGTTTCATTTACATTTCGACTCGCGTCATCTAGCAGACAATGGTGGGATGAGGGCCTTGCTCAGGGACCCAACTGTGGCAGAGGTGGGATTTGAACCCTGGACCTTCTGGTCCATAGTCCAGTACCTTGGCCACTTGGCTCTATGCCACCTGAGCATCATTTGAACCCCACAGTCTAACTGAGTACTGTTGCTGACCATGCGCACCCCTTTACGAGCACAGTGTACCCATTAAAGCAGTTCTGGAGGCAAACCAGGGTCCAAGACCTTCCCAATAAAGTATCTTTATAAAGTCTGTATAATTAGTGACTATATAATGTCATCCAAGGCCTAAGCCAAAAGCAGCTGAAGGACAAGATGAAGCTCAAGAACTCTGTCAAAATAAGAGCCACAGCCACACCCAAGCCTCCGCGCCCTACAGCTGCTCAGCCGTATCTGATCCACGTCGTGGGAAGGGGGAGGTTCCAGAAAGTGGGGAAAACAGTATCGCTCCCTGCAGGGGACACGCTGGAGCTGAGGTGTAAGGGTGGTCGCGTCCAGTGGGACGTCCCGTCGTACCTGCAGGAGGATGATGAGGGACGACTCAGGTACGTCATCGTCACACACCCGTAACGGTCGCGTTACACATGATCTGTTACCTTGGATACGTGATATACACGTCACAACAATGAAAATTTGTTGGATTAATGCAGTAACGGTACAGTTGTGTTAATTAGGACGATGCAACACGAGAAATACGGCACACTGGTTGTAGCCAACGCGACAGGAGCCGATACGGGCGAGTACACCTGCTTCCCCATGTACTGTGACGATACGGACTGCCGAAAACAGCACGAAAAAGCGCTCAAAGTCTTCATCTTCTTCCCAGGTAACGTGCATTTTTAATTCCAAATGTGCGCCCCGGTGTGCCGTCCTCTCCAGGAAAAGTAGACAAAGAGAACCCGGTAAAAGACATGAGATTAAAAAAATTGTTAGATGCGGAAAATGATCCAATACTACATACTGTGAGTGGCAGAAGTATGTGAACCTCTAGGACTAGCAGGTGATCTGAAGGTGAAATCCAAAATGAAAAATCGCCTCATCTTTGTAAGCAGCGTACATAAAGAACAGGGATCTATCAAAGGGAGGTTTATGAGGAGCTCGGGAAAAAGAGATGCTGATGCTCATCCGGTTGGAAAAGGTTACAAAACCATCTCTAAAGAGTCCCCGGGTCAGACAGATTGTGCACAAACAGAGAAATATCAATCGCATCGTTACTCTCCCCAGGAGTGGTCGACCAGCAAAGACCAATCCAAGAGCGAGAGCAATCAATCCACAGGAGTGCAATGGCCACAGAGGAACCAAGGGTGACTTCTAGGCAAGTAAAGGCCATTTTGTGGAGGCAAGAGACCAAGCTTGAACTTTTTGGTTTGAATGAGAAGCGTTATGTTTGGAGGAAGATAAAGGCTGCATTCCAGTACAAGATCCTTATCCCATCTGTGAAACACGGTGGTGGTGGTTTCATGCTTTGCTGTATTGCTGCACCCGATCCAGGACGGCTGACCATCAATCACGGATGTATCATAACGTCTGACCAGGAAAGTCTAGAGAAGGTGGAATCATGCCGTAAGATATCGAGCCCGAACACACAAGTTAAAGAGTAAAGTGAATGTTTTGGAACGGCCCCGAGTCAAAGTCCGGACCTTAATCCAATTAAAATGCCGTGGGAGGACCTGAGGTGAGCAGGTCATGTGATTAAACCCACCAGCATTCTGTGTTGTACTGGCCGTACCTCTACAAAGACACAGCAATCCGATTCAATTCAGATTTATTTCTATAGGGCTTTTTTTTAAAATAACCAAGCTTTGTCTCAAAGCAGCTTTACAATCTTATGTTATCTTAAAAGGCCAGTCCCAAATGAAACAAGCCTGGGGCGACAGTGGCAAGGAAAATCTGAATAAACAAGGAAGAAACCATGGGAGGAACCAAGACGTTTAGCAGTGAACTTACAATGAAGATGAAGAGGAATCGTAGGCACTGATTAACCTGGAGGGATCTGGTTAATTTTGGTTTAATTTGATTCGAAGGATAATACATTTCCTGTCATTTCTTTGTTGCTGTTCACAATAACACATCTTCCAGCAGCACGAGGTAATCATAGGGCAAAACTAACGAACTAACATCACCCACATCACTCTTTTAGATCCGCAGGATCTCTTTGTGCCGACGTCTGATTATTACGAGGTCATTCAGCTCCGATCAAACTGGCCCACGGTGCTGCCTTGCCAGGTCACGGACCCGCTGGCGAAAGTCACCCTGCACCGCGAGTTCCCACCCGTGGAGGTCAAGGTGGACGGGTCTGAGATATCGTACGAGGTAACCAGAGGTTTCACCATCCACAGGCCCAAACCGTACCACGCTGGCGCCCTGTACTGCGTAGCCAGCCTGGGTAGCCTCCGCCAGAGCTCCACCAAGTACATGCTCATTTACGTTAACTGTGAGTGACCTTACGTTACCTCAGGGTCTTACCTCAGGTGCGGAATTCAGATTTGACATGTAACTGAGGCTCTCCCCGGCAGATCCAACAGCACCTCCTGAACCCTTCATACAGGCCTCCTCATCGTCCGTGACTGTGGGTACGAACCTGCAGATCTCCTGTACGGTGGTGGGACAACAGGGCGTGGCGGTGGAATTCAGCTGGGAATACCCCGGACAGAAGGTCCGTCCTTAGCATTTTGCCTCTGCCGAAAATGTGCCGTGAAAAAAAGCCAGAAAAGAAACAATGAACGTGGTTAAAAAATGGCAGTAAGGAAATCAACATGGTGTTTACAAACAAACGAGAGAATTGTAACCAATAAACTCTGGCTGAGGCCGTTATTTAGCAGAAACCCTTATCCAGTCTTACAATCCAAGCCATGGTGGGATAAGGGTCTTGCTCAGGGATCAGACTGTGGCAGAGGTGGGATTTGAACCCTGGACCACCTGGTCCACAGTCCAGTACCTTCACCACTAAGCCACCACAGTCCTTTCTGCAAAGATTTTGTTCTTGGAAATCTTTCTCTTAGCTTCTTCTCAAGCTACTTTCACTTTCTTAGTTTTTACTCTCCCTGTTTATCTTCTCAATTCTATCTTTTCTGATTTATTTCTCTTTCTCAGTTCCCCGTTCACTAGATTTCAGCATTTTTTTCCTCTTTCCTCTTTCGTTCTCTTTATTTTCAATCTGTAAGTCCTTTCTTTCCTTATTTCTTTTTTACTTTTCTTTATCTTTCGTTCATAATAAATTTCCCTGTTTCATCATTTCTTTCTTTGTTATTTTCTTTCTTTTAATTCTTTAATTTTAATTTTTCTTTTTCTGTTAATTTCATCATTTCATAATTTCTTCCATTCATCCATCCATGTATCCTTTCTTGTTTTTCTTCTTTTTCATTCTTTATTTCCTTCCTCCTTTCATTCTCTTCTAATCACTGTTTCTTTCTTTTGTTTTTTGTTTTTTTTATTGTTTCTTTATTTCTTTCTTCCTTCCTGGGATGACAACTTTTCACTCACCCCGTGTCCTGGGGTGGCGTTTGAATCACCCTGTGTCCTGGGGTGGCGTTTGACTCACCCTGTGTCCTGGGGTGACTTTTGACTCACCCTGTGTCCTGGGGTGACTTTTGACTCACCCTGTGTCC
>JAUZST010011453.1:0-11905 GCA_034779995.1 Parotocinclus haroldoi | reverse complement strand
TGTGTGTGTGTGTGTGTGTGTGTGTGTGTGTGTGTGTGTGTGTGTGTGTGTGTGTGTGTGTGTGTGTGTATTTTTTAACTGTTCCTTGTAATGACATCATTAAAGGCCCTGCTGTATTTCAATAAAGTTTATTCTAATTTCTTAAGTACCTAGTGCAATAGCTGTCACTGAAGTGGCAGTGTGACATGATTCTCCAGTTTCTTTTCTCTGTGTTCTTGTCCAGGTCGATCCATCTGGCAGTGGGCGGGTAGCAGCTGCAGACGCGGCCTTGTTCTTGAAAAGGTCTAGCCTTTCAGACCTAGTCCTTGGCAAGGTAATGTGAAAAACAGCCCACATACAACCTCTATAATCGTGCAGACTAAGTGAGGTAGGAAGAGAAAATCAATATACTGATTGATGTGCATCTAGATTTCCCCGTGCCTTTGCTGTTGGTACTCCTTAAGTTTAGCTTAAGGGCATTTTTCACATTTGCAGCTGGAAACATTTACGAATACATGTATGGAAGCCAAGTTAGAACATTTTTTTTTACGTTAGAATGTTTTTTTTTTTTTTTCATTAATTATTGTGATCTGTGATTGTGATGTGCACCTCAGAATAGTGGCTTAATAGATTGGCCTCTCAAGGCTTCTTCAAAAGTAAATATTCCTCCAGCTTTAGTGACCCAGGATTTCTGGATTTTTAGTGTGAAATAGTTAATATACTGATCAGGACCTTCTCAACCTGGTATTGAGATGGCATTAGCATTGCGATGTACAAGGTGCATGCTTACCAGGCTGCATTTTGATTTAATTATACAATCAAATTATACAAATCTCTTGAGTTAAATAGAAAATTCAAAATCTAACTGGAAAAACCGGTACTCGGGTGGTACAGTAAGAGGGGGATCAACCTCTGGTGTTGCAACAGTGACCCCTTTGCATCGTTGCTATGGACTGGTCACCCCACCCAGGGCACGCTTATGCCTGAATTGTGTCATTTGTTCATAGGCACCAAAACACTGACCAAAAATGCTCAGTTAAAATGTGATTTAAAGAAAATCTGCATACCAAAAAAAAACCGTGTTTATGAAAATGTAGAGTCAAGTGTACATATAAAGGAATATACATATCGTTTGGCCCTACGTTATACACTGCTCACAAAAATTAGGGGATATTTAATGATGGGATATTATATTATTATATTATATTTAAATGGTGGGGAGGAATTTGGGTGTGAGTGTAGCCTTGTAGTTCAGAATTCATTGACATCGACAAAATCCTGAGAACGGCAAGTCGTGTACATGCCGTGGATTTCTAGTCAATTATACTTGATTATTTAAAAATCTCTGACTCCCACTTAAGCTGTTTTGGTGATTAAACTGTTTTTACTTCCAGATATGGGACTTGGCAGATTCAGATCGCAAAGGTTTTCTAAACAAACAGGTATTACTGTTGCTGCAATATTGTGAGAAAATATGCCAGAGCCAAGCCCAGAACTGGGCCCTATTCACTTTATAGTGCACTATTTTGAGGTTTGGAATGTTTTGTCCAAAATGTAGTGTGGTCTGCCTAGTGCACAGTCCCATTAACGTGCAATTTCTCCTTCCAAAAAAATGATTCGTCAAATTGCCCGAGTGGGTAAAATAAATTCAGAACAAAGGAAAACACGACAGCCAATATTAGGAGCACTTTATAACGCAATGTATTAATCTTTATTTGGTATTTTGAATACCCAATAAAGCAAATCCGTATAGGGTAGTGTCCGAACTGGCTTGCTATCCTCTCGATTCCTGTTCCTACAATAGTGCACTGTATAGTGAACCTGATGATGTAATGAGGAGAACAGTGCTTACGCCAAATGTTTGACAATGACTAATGATGTCGTCGTCTTCTTTCTTTAAAGCAATTTTTTGTTTCACTGCGGTTAGTAGCTTGTGCTCAGAATGGCCTCGAGGTTGCCCTCAAAAGCCTCAATGCTGCTGTGCCTCCACCGAAGTTTGTAAGTCGTAACATTTATTTGCTCTTTAAATTCAGTCGGATTATTTGCTCATCCTGGAAGTCTGGTGTACTTTATAGTGATAGGAAATGATGACACGTGATTTTGCTGAAGGTGCAGAAATGAATCCTTTTGAACAGGAACACACATCGTGTGTCTGTGTAGTAATGCCCACTCCTTTTGTTTCCTGGACAGCAGGACACCACTAGCCCTGTCCTGTCTGGAGCTGTGCCAGGCGACAGCACATGGGCGGTCAAGGTGAGAGCTCATCCTGATCAGGGGACCTTCATATCACTAATGTAGTTTCCATTACATATGGCAGTATATCTTTATATTTGTGTTTGCTTGTATGTGTGTGTTCTTGTGTGTATAGACGGAGGATAAGCTGAAATTCGATGCCATCTTCGACAGTCTGTCGCCGGTGGGTGGCATGCTCACGGGAGACAAGGTCAAACCAGTGCTTCTCAACTCCAAGCTTCCTGTAGATGTTCTGGGCAGGGTATGTCATGTTAGTACCTTTATGCCGTTGTAGCCTCTAGGTGGCAATGTTGAACAGAGCGATTCTTCTGAAGCTATGTATAATATAGACGTTTGTGTGCTTGATATACTGACATACTGTCTGACTAAAGCCCTATTTGTTTTGGATTAGTTTTCAGTTTATTTCCAATAATATTTACTGAACATATTACTGAGTGTTTCTGCATGCACAGAAATCGCTAGAATACAAAAGAGAACAGAATATGAAATAGAATGTTCAGTTGTACAACCATCAACCAAAAGGCGTTTAAACATATTTTTTTCTTGTGAGAATCCCGTTTTATTTACAATGCGCTAGTCTAAAAAGACTGTGGGACTATGGTAACGTCTGCTTAGTGCCCTTTTGGGGCAAAGTACTGTTTGACAGAACCTAGCACGAATGTTAAATAGAGCATACCCGTGTTCATGTTTAAATATACAGTCACTCTTTACACCTGTAACTGCCAGGGAAATCACTCCTTTAATTATCTGGACTTGCTTTTAGTAGTTTTTTTTTTTCTGCTCGTGGCTCTTCACGTGATGAGAGAATTAAGTCCTCTGAACCTCCCATCCCAATAAGTACTCTGACACTTTTAAAGCCTTTGCTTGTTATTACAATTTCTTAATAACTTGGATTCATGTGCAACAAACCTGTGGCGTGTAGCGGTGGCCAAAAACCTTTCTTCCAACGCGACGGGACACCCGTCTGTAAACACTAAGCAGTGTGCTTCCGAACAGGGTATGTTTTTTTAGAGCACAGGACAGTAGGTGTTTTGCCTGTAGCTTTCTCAGAGGGGGAAAGGAAAAAGCACAGCTACATGGCTGATCTGGATGGAGCTAAAATCACGACCACCTTTAAAAGTGGAAATTACCCCAGGAACCAGGAACCCAGGCCTAAAGGTTACATTTGTAAATCAGTCTAAACTGAATGACTCCTTTCTTGCAGGTGTGGGAGCTCAGTGATATAGACAGAGATGGAATGCTGGACAGAGATGAATTTGCAGTGGTGAGTCCATGCTGCTTACTGACAGCTTACACACACACACACACACACACACACTCTGTCACTCTTCATATTTAAAGCATAATACATACACATAGTCATTACGCTGTAGTACTGACAGAATTATTATACTGTGCACCTGTAAGCAGAAATGGTAACAAAGATCTTGGGTATTTGTATTGGACAGGTCTGAAAAATTGAATTAAAATTGGATCCATTTTTAACACAAATCTCTAGCATAGCACGTGACATTGACTGACTCAGCACAGTTTGCCTAGTATGCAAATGATTCAACCACGAGCATTCACACAGGTGATATTTTGCATTGTTTAGTGACAGAAGGTTGGAAAAGCTATGTATTTGGACTGGCCAGTATCTAGGATTGCTCTGTACTGCAATGTCAGTTTAGTTTTAGAAGTGGAAAAAAGAGATTTGTGCTTGTGTAGTGACTGTGGAGCACTAACGTTTTTGTGTAAAATAGTCTAACATGTAACTCAGACTTGGGGAAACCCATCACTGATGTGCTGATTGCAGTTTTATTCCTGGTTACATTAAGGTTCAGATTCTAGTATTGACTTGGCACTGGTTTAGAGTGTAATTATAAGTTGATCTAAGGACCAGTTTGGGAGAACTACAATCTTTCCTGAACCTTTTCTTGGTGTTGACACTGAAAACATATCAGCTGCACAAATTTTGTAACTTCTCTGTTGCAGGTAAACTCAGTAAACCTGTCTTCACTGTCGGTCTATTTGTATGTGTAACGTGATTTAGAGAAAAAAACCTTTAGCATTTACATCTGTTGTTTATACCGCTATTAGTGCACAAATATATTTTAAAATGCCCTTAACTTGGGCATTTGCATCTGGATTAGTCATGTACTTGCATCAATTATGGTTCCTATGCACTGAGAAAGGTACCTACCTGAGAAAGGTTCCTGCCTTGCTGTAGGAACTAAAACAATCTTTGTACAGGGCGCCCTAAGAACTACAGTCGTTCCATGTTCTTGCGGTGCGAACGTGTGCCAAAGGGGTGCTTTCACCAACAGTTCTTCAACTTTCAAAAAGTGTGGTGTCTTAATGCTGCCTGCTTTATTCCTGTCTTTTGCAGGCTATGTATTTGGTGTACCGAGCTCTTGAGAATGAGCCTGTGCCAATGGTTCTGCCATCTTCTCTGGTTCCACCATCGAAACGGAAAAAGATGACTCCAAATCCTGGGATGCCACTCCTTCCTTCCCCACCACCACCTCTCAAAGAAAGGGCATCTACTCACTCTGGGTCTAAAACACTTCCAGCAAAAGCCACGCAGCCACAGCCACCACCACAACCGCAGGTCAGTAGTAATGTAGAAACCTAGAGCTATAAACTTCGGCGCAGTCGGCAGAGATGCATTAATCTACCTATCTGTATCAATAACCTGTCTGTGTTTGCAGTGGGTTGTGTCGCTTGCCGATAAGGCCAAGTATGACGAGCTGTTCAGCAAGACTGACAGCGATATGGATGGCTTGGTGTCTGGGCCAGAGGTGAGGGACATCTTCTTAAAGACAGGTCTACCCTCGGCCACACTGGCACGTATATGGTAAGTCTGCAGAGACCATTATGGGATTGCATGGAATGGGATTACCATTACACAAAGACCTCTGTGTGGTTTATGAATTGATTCATTGATTTTGTGCAACATGCCGATGCAGTGGTTTGGTCCAAAGCTATACTACACTACTAGCTACATCTATCCAAAGACATGTTAGGTCAATTTGTGTCTCTTAACTGTCCTGTAATGCTTTGACACCCTGTGCTGCAAGTTGAACCCCGCCTACCTGCGGGCATGTATTGTATGAAGGGGATATTAAGAAAATATTAAATTCTTTTTTTTTTGTTGTTGTTGAAAAGGGTAACTTCATACTTGGATTGCCTTAATGCTAACTTTTCAATAGCTTTTGTTATCAGTTTGATCTCAATACACTGCAGTGGCAGAAGCATTTCCCTGAAACACCCTGAAAGTCTGTTGATTTGTCAGTATTTTTCCATTTGTCGTGATTTCTTTTGTATTGATATTGCATTTTTTTGCCAAGTCCAATTGCCCAAACTTTTGACATCTCCAACCAGATGCGCAACATGCCCCCACTAAAGGAGAATCGTCATAGACCAGGCCTTCCCATGTGCTGGCCCTGGCCTAAACAACAGCAATAATAAGTAGAAAAATGCACCTGGGTTAGTATAGCCACAAAAAAGGCTAAGGCCCCCTGCAGTGAGTAGCTTCGTGCCAGGAGGAAATATATTGTGCATTACAGTTGTTGTTTTACATTGTTTGTAGCGTTTGGCAGATGCCCTTATTAAGAGTGAATTACGCTGCATGTCCTCCTCGTGTCTGCATGGGTTTACTCCGGGTACACCTGTTTCCTCCTACCAAAGACATACGTGTTAGGTTAATTGATCACTCTAAATTGGCATTGACGCGTGCGCGCGAGAGTGTGTGTTTGTGAGATGAACTTGTGTATGGATGTAACCTTGTGTGTGTCTCTGAAATGGCCACTGATGCCGATAGTTACGTTAAAGAATCCAAATATACAAACAAACAATGACCTCACAGTTGCAGCAGGGCTGAGGTGGGATTTGAACCCTGGACGTTCTGGTCTCTAGTGTAGTATTTTGGCTACCACAGTCTCACCACAGGTACACATTGAGAATGGTTTGAACAACCGACTGAAACCTCTGGATTCATTTTAACCCTAAATTCATATTATTTGCCTTATTTTATTACAGTTCCAGTTTTTGCCAAATATTTGTTAACCCCTGTGAATTATGAATTTAAAAAAAATGTTACCTTCAATTATATCTGGTGTTTACCCTTTCTTTTTTTTAAATTAGGGAATTATGTGACATTGGCGACATTGGAAAACTGACCAGAGAACAGTTTGCACTGGCTCTCTATTTAATCAATCAGAAGCTCTCCAAAGGCATCGACCCACCGCAAAGTCTCTCTGCAGAGATGATCCCTCCTTCTGATAGGCTTTCACGACAGGTTAGCCAAACCATGTTTATATTCACGTTCCTCCACTTTATAAATGTAGTAAGCGATTTTAACTAATCATCTCTATGAAGTCATCATTAAACCAAACAGACGATTTGGACCATACATTAATATTACAATATGATTTGTCACCTGCACATTATATGGGTTTTCTTTATAGCTTTCTGCTGTTAATCTGCTTACCTATATGTGTGTTTGCTTACACTCTCTCATTAACCCTGTTTATTTGATCTCTTCTTTTTGTCTCATTCTGGTCTGTTGGCTATTGAATATACATTTAATACCTCCTAGTTTTCGCCTGCTTACATTATGTACAGTTGTAATAGTTTATCTAATTTTGGCCCCTTGTGCTGCTCGTTATGGTGCTCATACTTCTACATTGGGGGTATGCAATGCAAAGTTCTTGTTTTACAGTAGACTTTTTTTGCTTTTTATTATTATTAATAGCCTTTGTTGTAAGATGAATGAATGTCCTTTCCCCTTTTGTTGGTGCATGCACACACTTATTGTGGATTATTAATTTTGTTATTCGATGGAGTCTGTGTTTTTCTCAGCTCCTCTGTCACCTTCATTGACTTCTTCTGTTCTTGCCAGAATAATGCTGTGTCGTGTCAGGCTGCAGACTTTTCTGCCATTAAGGAGTTGGACTCCCTCAGCAATGAGATTGTGGACCTGCAAAGGTAAGGCTGTCCAAGAATCGTTTGTCAGTTAGTTAGTCAGGTAGGAGAGACTATTTCCCATAGGCTCTGAGCGCGTGCGACGTTCTAGCACCACAAATCAGGCTAGCTTTCTACCTAAAAGGACATGTCTGAAGTTAGAGATGAGATAATTGCACCAGAAAATGAAATACAGACACCACCCGCCTTACTGTCTGTTTTTCTTTAAGATTTAAGTGCTAGACGTGGCTCAGCATCGAACAGACTGATGCTACTCAAAAGACGGCAACCTGCAAACTGTCAGAAATTGGTTGGTGTTAAAGACAGCTGGACAAAAAATTATTTCACCCTCTGCGAACTAACCACTAGGATATGAAGGTTATGCCAAAGATTGGGAGTCGGCTGTTCACAACAGGCCCAAACCTGGCAAGTCACAAAAACGCACTCGGCAAACTTCAAAATCATTCTACAAAAAAGTTGCCGTCAAAAGGGTTTCACAGGCAAGGACATTGTTTCCTATAAGAGAGCATCTCAATCAACCTTTTAGCAAATCTTCAGGAACTTGGAGTGTGATTCAGTTGCAGTGAAAAGGGCTTTAGGATGCCTGAAGAAAGTCCAGCAAGTGTCAGGATCGTCTTCTAAAGATGATGCAGCTATGAGATCAGTGCAACGAGATCGCAGAGTGAAATAAAGGCTTTTGGAGGATGGCTTGGTGTCAAGATGGGCAGCAAAGAAACCAGTGCGAGAAAACCATCAAGGACATACTGACATTCTGCAGGAAGGGTGTAGGGATTGGACTCCTGGGGTATATTTATTTTCTCTTATGAAGCTATTGAATTTAGAGTGTTTGGGACATCTGGAAAAAGAACACTACCATGAGTAAGGGATGGTATCGAAACATCCTCAAAGAGCACCTTCTCCCAATGGTCCATGAGCAATTTGGAGATGAGCAAGGCTTTTTCCAGCATGATGGAGCACCAGGTCAGATCATCAAGTCAAACATCAATAAAAAGTCAAAACAAAACGTGTAGAATGCTTATACTTATAATTATACCATATGAACAACAGGAAAAACGTTCTAAAAAGTAAATTTTTACTAAATACTTTTGACCATGACTGTACACAGTACGCAGTAGTGTCTAATAATGCATATCATTATCGACAAATCCCAGAACAAACTGAGCTGCATTCTCTTTTTGGGTCAATATTGCACACCCCTACACTATATAATGAAAGATAATTTCTTATTCTTTATTATTCTTATGGCTGTTTTATGAAATGTATTCTGCATTATGTAGAGCTTTTCCCCTAATAAACACACAGTTCTGTATTTGCTCTGACATTTATAGGCTGGCTGGTGGAAATCCCTCATCCTCATGCATGTCTACACACTCATACAAATGAGCAGCATGGCAGATTATGGAAAGATTATACAAATATTTTCCTATAGGCTTATCCGAGTTGTTTTTTTTCCCTTTATTACTCTGTTAAATAAGGAAAACCTACTTGCCTGTTTTTTTTATTCAGCTTTCCAGGGGGTGGAGTTTATGGTTGTTGCTGCCCTACTTTGAATAGGACCTACGTATTGGAATTAATACACTTGTGTAAAGCTACCAGCTGTGTTACACAGCTCTAGTAGCTGTGTTTAAATGGAAGGGACAATCTGCAAGGCAAGGCTGTATGTTAAGGTTTCTTAGTGTGCAGCAGAGTGTAGAGATTAAGAGGCCTGAGTTGTTGACTTCTTCCTGGGAACAGTCATTCTCCAGAGATTTTTTTTCCACGTGATGGTTGGCACTACGTCATCGTCAGAAAGGTGCACAGTGGGAGGGACGCTCATTTTCACAAATGCACAAACTCTTTGAGGAACACCAGGTAGTTTTGCTGGTCATCTCGCACTTGCATTGGGAGTTGTGCCAGAAAAAGCTGGTTAACTTTCCCTATCACTGCATCTCTTTGTCTAAGAATGTAGAAGTGCAAAGAGCAAGAGGGATGTAAAGTCAGTAAAAGGAAGAAGGGACTTCTGTTTTCTGGGCATGGACACGTACCAACGAATTAGATAATGCATCTTTTTTGGGATTGTTTCAAGTGTCTAGGTACCCATGATAAAAGGTAAGCAGCTCTAATACACTGTCTTAACAGTGACAGTGCAGCACTAAGTAGTTGATGTGATCCTAGCATCATCATATGTGTTTTGTTTGTGTGCCTTTTGTATCGCTTCTTTACTTTATCCTTTTATTCTTTGTCTTTTCTATTTTGTTCCAATCCCAGAGTCACAGTCATGATTTCTGTAAGACCTTTCAATTTGAATCCTTAATGAGCTATTTTGGGGTTATGGCTTGGGCTAGTTAATTTTAGGATCAGTCTCTAGGGGGCACTAATGAGTCAATCACTCGGTTTCATATGAACTTTGATTGAAGCCTGGTATATTTGCAATTTTTGGACTTTTTATAGGTATTAACTCATTTGAAATGGAGCAGCACAGCGGCACAAGCTGTTATTGCCAGTCGCCTCATGCCTCCAGAGATTCACAATTCCACCCAGACCTCAAGAGTCCACCTGCGTAAAATTTGCATGTCCTCCGTGTGTTTACACCAGGCGCTCTGGTTTCCTCCCACATTTGAAAAGTCAGAGCACCCCCCCCCCCCCCCTTTCCCAATTCCCTTTCTCTCCTTCTTTCCCACGTTCTTTCTGTCACATTCACACACTTTTTGCAGCCTCTGCCCACGTGTGGCTCTGGCATTTATCCTAGAAACCCTTATAAGCACACACGCATCCCCCTTCGTCCACACACCGACTTTCTCTAATAGAGGCAGAAATGGTGCTGGAGGAAGAGGCAGTGCAGATGGTAGCCAGCTGGCTGCCTGTGCCATCTTTTTCTACAGTCATGAAATATTCTTGCTTGTGCTGGTCTTTCAGGGAGAAAAGCTCTGTGGAGCAGGAGATCAAAGAAACGGAAGAGAGCATAAGACAGAGGACCAGCGAGGTGCAGGTTAGTGGCAAGGGCTGTATACGAGAGTGCCATAAGGAATTTGAATGGAAATGTGGCTATCGTTTTATTTGCCGTCTTTTGGAATGACCCATGCTTAGTGTTTTAATCTACACTTCAATCAAACATCGGCATTTGTCTCAGAAATTCCAGAATAAGCACTGCCTGAGTCCACTCAGTATCTGTGTCTGCGTTTCAGTGGGGGTGCTTTGGATTTCACGTATCAGTTTGAGACTATGCGAGGATGTCTTGTGTTTTGTGAACGCAACAACGTGCGGCTTTGTCCAGGATATGAGCAATAGCACTTTACCTGCTTGGCTTTCGAATGGAAATTGTGTACCATTGGGAGTAATTGTGTATCGTTTTATTTAAACCCTAAATTCTTGGCTTTTATTTCTCTCTCGCTCTGTAATTACTGAGTGAATAAATAATCACTCATGCACTGAAGCGGCAGTAAAATCACAAAAACCAAACCAAAGTTAGCTCGGTGGCATCATTTTTCTCATGGTTATACATGGTGAATAAGTAAAGGCTAGGGAAGCCTAAGAGGTTCATTCCCAGGACCATCCAAACATTACTGCAATTGCACCTCAATGAGTCCTATCCTTTCTATTTGATGATACTTTAATAACACACAGTATGCCTTTTTAAAGTGAAATACACTGCTCATAAAAAATTAGGGGATATTTCAAAACTGAATGTGTAGTGATTTAAAAAAAAGAAAAAGGATCTAATAAGGTCAAGTCCAGTTTTAGTGTCATCTTTTTGGTTTTATAAATTATGGAGTACAAAGGGAGAACCTTACTTAAAATGAGGGTCATAACTTCTCAGTAATGGATACTTCATGATCTTGATGAATAACAGAGTGTATATATAGAAATGTAGTTGGAGACAAGTGCTAAAATCTTTACCAAATGTGATCAGTATGTGCTTAAGCTGTTAATGATGGATTGGAAAGACTCTTGGCCAGCTTATCTGAGCCTGAGATGAATAATTAAATAGACCTTTTGATTAAGTGTTATCTGCTGAGCTTGACCTGATAAATGAACTCTTATTATGGGCCCCAGTGTCCTACCAAGGTCTTTCATTTATAGAATGCTTCTATCAAAAAGAGTACTTCTGCCTGCACCCAACGATGACCCTGCCCAGGATAAGTGGGAGATTAAACAAGATAGTTTGCATTTCTTTTAATGCATCACTAGGTTTGAGTTCACTGCAATATCTGTTTTAAGTTATTTTAAGTCTATTTATTTTGTCTTGTGGCTTTTACCAGTAAACTCATTTCCCGTTGTTTCTGCAAAATATTGCATAAGCAGAAATAAGCAAGCTGTTCTGCTTGGTCAGTAGAGGTTCGTGTGAATAATTTTTTTTTTTCTACCGCTCTAGGATCTGCAGGATGAGGTGCAGAAGGAAAGTGTGGAGCTGCAGAAGCTACAGGCAGAGCGACAGGAAGTGCAGGAGACACTGGAGAGAATTGATGAGCAGATGTCGTCCCTGGAGGAGCAGCTCAATCTCTTACGCCAGCAGTGCAGCCAAGAGAACCAGCTGGTGGGTGTGAAGAACACAGAGTGGAAAAAGAGCCATTGCTGTGCCTCTTCTCTTTCTAGCTCATACATTTAATCATCACACACACACACACACACACACACAGTCGATTCCGGTTAACGGGACCACATCGGGACGTGATGGTTTTGGTCCTAATAACCGGCTGGTCTGATTAATCGAACATGCCCTATGTTACAA
>JAUZST010011452.1:0-11905 GCA_034779995.1 Parotocinclus haroldoi | reverse complement strand
TGTGTGTGTGTGTGTGTGTGTGTGTGTGTGTGTGTGTGTGTGTGTGTGTGTGTGTGTGTGTGTGTGTGTGTGCCCTGAGATAAGACACCATCTCTAGGCTTGGTAGTCAGCTCACATCCTTTGCTTCAGGTTAAGAGCTGGCTCACTGCAACCCTGAACTGGATTAAGTGGATATGAGAATGAATAAATAAAATGTAAAACCATTTTCTCCCTAGTGGACAAAAACATCTTGTTAGAAGAGCCAGATTAAGTTATTATTTGATTTCTCCAAAAATAAAGTTTACAAGCCTCCGTTGCTAACTTCACCATGTTCTTTTGAAATGATTCCATTGACTTATAGAGTGAGGGAAATTGTGTGTTTGTCACGTGTGTTTTGATGCTTTTGGTGTTACTCAGGTGAAAACAACAACAAGGGTTATTGCATGTCATGTTGAGGGAAGAGTTGTGCAAGTGCTTGAGACAAATGAATGCACAGGGTGAGGTGCTTTCCTCATATTTACCCAGAAAAACAACCTGGAGCACAGGCATTTTGTCTCATTAAGCAGTGATTTACTCCTATTGAGAGTGTCTCAACCTGGAGCTAACCTTATCAGCACTGCTACATCAGTACATGCCTTGGCCAGCCTCTAATGCACACTTCCACATGCAGCATGTCAAGGACACTGCTATTAGGAGCTAACCTGGTGCCGTGCCGCTACTGCTGCTTTCCCCATTGAAAAACAGGGCAGAGGCAAGAGAGACAGTTCAGTGCTAGGATTACTGTGTGCAGTAGTGAAATGAAAGCGTAATGAGAGAATCTGATGGTAGGCAGGTAGTCTTATAAAAATTCACAGACAAGTGAAGGTAGTGTAGTTATGAGGTCTAAAACAATGATCTTTTGCCATTGGTCATACATTTTTAATGCAACATATGGATTTTATTAGATAGGGTGAGCGTATTTTCAAAAAGAGAACACTAAGGGCAGCAGGCCAACACAGGGCAGACATGCCACTGTGGCTGGTAGAAGGGTGGGAGGCTGGGACCTGGGGAGTTCAAGTAAATAATGGCACGGTGACCTTATGCAATACATAAACAAAACACATTCAATTAATGTTCAGTCCATGGTGTTGTCAGTTACATTTTATCCTTAAAGCTGTTGACATTACTTTTCACACAGTCGTCCACAGTCTAACGACCATTTTACGTAACATGATTTATTTTCATGGCCAGAGAAAAAACAAAACAACGGCAAAAACAGCTCCTCCCCTAGTCATCCTGATGTGCCCAAATACAGTATACTCACCACTCGCTGTTGCTGTGCACTAGCGCATTCTTACACTGCGAGGGATGAGAAGCAGTTTTAACCTGCAATTGTGTTCAATAATTGATCTTGCTTTTTAATATGGAAAAGATTCCATTTGCTTCCAATACCCCTCACCTTTCATTTATTCATGTCTCTCTGAAGTTTACATTTTTTCTGACATCTGCTCCTAACCCTGCTTGCTCTATTACTGTCTTAATATCAAGTAATGTAAGAGATAATGGAAAGACATGGCAATAACAGTGTCCTTACAGGATCCCTCCAGGGAAATATCTTTGATGCCCAGAGAAATACTAATACCACTGATGTCCCTGCTCTTCACACCTCCCTTCATCTAACATTTTTCACAACTACATAATAGGCATAATATACATAACAAAAGATCGGAGGAAAAAGGTTAGTACTTTTTCAATGTCTCCCAGACTGCATTACTGCAATGTGTAAAATCCAATAATTCAGGATAAAGGAATTAAAATTGACCTGGGATGTCATGTGTACATTTATGTTATGCTTTTAAAGGATGATTTCCTTTGCACAGACAGAGTCATACAGCTTTAGGTAACACTTGTCTGCGTAAGCACATTTGTCAGTTTTATTTACATGGAATGTTGTTTGATCCAAAAACTGCTCTTATTTAACCACAACCAAAGCAAATGATATCATAGGCATAACTGTGCCCAAATGAAAGACGTTTTACATGCCAACACAGTACCATCTTCTTAAACCTACTCTCTTCTACTTCCTCTGCACTTGCATTTACTTACATTTACATTATTTCACGGACTCCCTTATCCAGAGTGAATTACAATAAATACTGTCTTACAATCTAAGCAAAAGGATGAGGTGGGATTTGAAGCCTGGACCTTCTAGTCCAAAGTCCAGTACCTTAACCACTAGGCCACCACCTCCCAATCAAGCTGTGATATGTACTACTTAGCAGAACATAGCCTGGCCAAGAACCAATAACCAACCCTCCTTCAATTATAAAAGACCAAAAAAGAAATAAAGAAGGAATCTTGATTTGCAATAACCGCCTCAATTTGGCGAGGGTCATGGTGGACCACTCTGTACAAGCTCAGAATACACCCTGGAAACATACAAGTATATTAGCGGGTGTCACATACTCACTCAGTACTCACTAGAGCAGTGCAGAGCAGGCAGTACACTTACTACTTTGTTTTTAAAAGGTGTGAGGATCAATCCTGGACTGTTGTAGTAGGAAGCCCATTGGCCATATCTTCATCAGTTCTTTCAGATCATGAATGCATTGTTCACTGTTTTCTAGATTTCTCTAAAGATCATGCCTTTCAAGGAATATTATAGGACTTTCATGTGTTAAAGAGGTGCAAGCTGACATTTGGGTATGATAACTCAATTTGCAATAACACAGTCAAATGAAGGTCTTAAGACCTAAAGACTTTCAGATATTTACTACATCATATAGATAGGACTACACACATATACATCATGCTAGCTCCACAAATCAAACTAGGATTTGAATTAAAAATGCATTACGTAACAAATTAGTGAACATACTGTGCTAGGGGACAAAATACAGAACCGGCCAGACTTGCAGTTAAAATTGTTAGAATTAATTTCTAGATGTAGCTTAGCTTTAAACAAAGGCTGTCATTCAAAAGACGGCAATCTACAATTCTTAATAAAGACTTTGGTGGACTATGCTAAAACAAACAATGTGAAGTTCAAAGATAATACTATCATCTTTTATCAGAATGACTGTTTCTAGTTTCGCAGATGTAGGCTTTTATCAGCAGTTATGTTGTACTCACTGATTTGTTACACAGTACTGAGCACTGCTCAGTAAAATGTAAGTTCACACCCCTAATGCATGTTTTCATCTTCACTCTATTGAGAGAAGTAAATTGATTTTACACTTCACTAATTACCTGACCAGCATATAACAAGAACTTGGACTGACTATAGGTCATGCAAATGAATTGCAGCAATTAGGGCTGGAAGGAAAGTGAGACTTGGAGGGGAGAAAGGCTGTTAAGGGTTAGCCAGGACCTAAATTTTCAACTTGCTTAGAAGCTTTACAATTGGAAAATTCACTTTAGCATGCTTGCACTGGGCTACCTCTGAACTCTTTATTGTGTAACTCCAATATCTGATCCAATGGGGATCTGAATAGTGTAAAAATAAGACTGTATAATGTCATGTTCAGAAATTCTGCACAGTACATTCTTCCTTATGCAGGAATGTAAACCTGATTATATATTATGCTATTACATTATTATTATTATACATTCTATTCTATTCTATTATATATGTTATGTTATTATATTCTGTCGTTTATGCACGCATAAAATGTATATAGTGTGACTTGATAATAACATCTGAATAAAACAGAAATGTTAGACCGTATATTAGCCTACTCAGTTCATATACTTCATTACACTAAAAGAAAAAAACCCTGATTGCCCTAACATAAGTGTTTATCTAAGATATTAAAACCTTAGTGCATTAATGACCACAAAAACTATTTTGTATTCGCACAAGGTAGGTAATAAGTAGTTGCTAAAAATGATTTCATGTTGACCTCATGTAATGCAGTTCATTTTGGTCTATACTGTAATTTAGTTTGAAACTATGTGCTGGGTAATGAACTAAAACTGAATTTGTAAACCTTGAAAAAAATGTTATTTAATGTAGCTTATTTAGTGATACTCTCCAGCAGCAAAGGTGTGGTTAATTTAATGTTCTTGCTTCGTATCTCGACCTCTGACCAGAGCAGGTGTGCCACGGCATTGCATATTGCAGTTTTGGTTCGTTAACAAGAACGCAAAAGCAGTAACCAAGGTTGTCAGGACACAAATAAAAATAGAATAGACTGTACAGTATTTTGTATATGTTATTGATGTAATGTTACTAGTCCAGCGCACATTGCACACACTTTTAATCTTTTAATCACTTTTAATGTTTCTGAAAATGTCCCATACTAAAATCTGCTTCTGCCACATATTTATATGTCCACAACACTACTGTATATGGGTGGGAATCTCAGGGCAACTCACAGCTAAGTTTGATTAGAATTAAGAAGAATGCTACACAATTGTACACCATATAACTTTTTAATTGGAATCACGGCCTTAGAAATATTTCCAGTGTCGAAATAAAACCATGACAGTCTTGCTAGAGTTACGTGCTATCTCTATCGTTGTAGTAAGTTGGGTGTAACTGTCAGTCTCATCTTGACATTAAAATAAACCGTTTTGATATCTAGATATTAAGTCTTGGCTCAGAAAAACAGTGACGTGAACATTGTCGACATAGGTAAGCTCTCTCCAGCACTCCAGAAATTCCATGTGTATCTGGATGGCACAAGTAAAAGTGATTTCTACATTTCAGTAGGTGTGGACCTACAGATCCACAAAGAATCCTACAGATCTGAACGAATAATGACAACAATTCATTTTACTGTGCTGCATTTATTTCTAAATAGTTTTATAGTTTAGAGTTCTATACAAATTACTGAACTGCAAAGTGTAAATTTGATCTTAAGATTACAGTACTCAAGAAGCTACTTCCTATTTTACAGCCTGTAGGACTAACCATGCTGACTATTTATTTACTGATTGATTACTGTGATGGCCTGTGTTTTCAAAAGATTTGAAATATTTTACTGAATTTTTAAAGGAATATAGTCTTGTTAATAATGAGCATGTAAGATCTCCAGCCTTTGCAAAATCAAAATCTCTGAATAAAACTCAGTGGCTTGCCTTTACATGTAAAGAGGTGTCAAACCTAAGTCTATTAAAAGAGTCTTTTCAGACATACATATCTCTTCTAAGATGGTTAGCATAAAATATTTTTGAGATGGCATCCTTTATATCGGCTTCAAAGCGCACAACAAAGGAGAATATCCCTGGTTCTCAGAGTGACTGAATACTGACTCAAATACCTGGAAATAAAATATATGATGGAGTTTGTAATTTGCTCTTTCCAAATTGCTTTGACATTGTGTGTTTGTGACTGTCCGGCTGCTGCATTTTTGTATCCCGACTTTGTGTTTTGTCAACACTACACTATCAGGTAACACATCATAATAGATCTTTGATATTTGTGAGTACATACAGAATTATCATGTCTGCATCTTGATGGATCTAAGCATTCCCCCCATCCCTACTACTGGACATATACCATCATATGTGTGGTATATAATAATCATATCTTAAAGTGAATTATTTTAGAAGATTCCAGTGTACCAGATAACATATTGTTATAACATTTTGTTGCCAACTGGACCAAAACATTTCAAACTTTAGCTTGATTAGTCATTCCATAATACTCTTTTGTGATCTTCATTTTAGTCTTTGTGAGCTTTAGCACATCTTTTTTTCAACCTGTTCACCTTCCAAAAAGCTGTTTCTTGGCAATCTGAGCAAGTTTGATGTGTTCATATAAAAAAGATGCCCAAATCAAGCATATTTAGGTCATTTGAAATGTTAAGGCACGAATGTGTGAAAACATAAAATATATATATAAATACTGATAGCACATAGTACTGGTCAGTCAAGAACTGGTACCAATTTAGCATCAGTTCTTAAATACCCATCCCTGGTTGCAAACAGTAGAATAATAGGTCTATTATAAAACATATTTTTCCACACAGGCAGCCAGCACTCTTGAAATATTGGCCTTATATTGAATGCAATTACTGATACACTGGAAAGAATTAAGGAGCACAATGAACTGTTTTGAATTTATATGCTCTGTGTATCACATCATTGGTCCTGAAGACCAGATAAGTGGTTTGTGTATATATGCAAACAGGTCATTGTTGTAGACTAAAATGCAGCACATCAGCAGGGTTCCAGGTAAGATTGCTGCTGTGTACATCCACAGAGTTGCATTGTGAAAGGCTGGAATAATAGAAGGGAGAATATGTTAGATTAAATGGAATTTCACCAGTTATCTGTATCATGTTTGTACACAACTTCGGTATTTCAAGTTGTTTAGCAGCCTGCAATTTTCCACATTTGTGCCTATTAAGTGTTAGTGGTCATTTACCAGAATTTACCAGATTGCTGCTCTGCATGGGGTGCAAACCTTGGTATACATTCAAACAGAATTGCTTAGAGAAATAAAGATTCTTCTGATGTGGTGGGATGGAGTTTGCTTTGTTAACTGACATACATAGTGCTGCAGTGGTTCAGTGTTTTAGTTACACATTTCAGTCACCTGCTACCAAGGCAATTTTTATTAATTCAGCTTAGCTATGTATCATTATCGAAATATATATAAATACTAAATATATAAGGAAACAATAGAAATGAATCGAGAGACTAGATCTATAGACCAGGTCTAGAATCATCCGTACAACTTTACTCTTGTTAAAATACCAGGATCTAAGAATATACGTGAATATGCAACTGCTAAAAACAGCCCAAGACTCCCTGATATTATTAATAGCTCACAACTAACTACTAAACTATATTACTATTATTGGAGCTTGATATTGAAAGACATGCATGAAATTTCAGTATATTCTAGCATTACTCCACATGGATTATGGCTAAAATAAAAGGGTGAAATAGAGCTACAAGTCTGAACAAGCCAGGCATTTGACTCATGGTAGATAGAGTGGGGCCAAAAAGTATTTAGTCAGCCACTAATTATGCAAGTACTTCTACTTCTAGAAAGATGAGAGAGGTCTGTAATTTTCATCATAGGTACACGATAACTATTGTAACATTTTTAAATATTTTTAAATATATTATTTGAAAAATATGGTGGGAAAAAGGATTTGGTCAATAACAACGTTTCCTGTAAGTCTTAGATAGTACTAAGTACTAGGTATGTGCACTCTGTAGCTGGTAAAGGTGACAGGATTGAGTTTCTTAGTGATCTTGAAAGGCCCTGTGTATTTGGGTGCAAGCTTGAAAGTACTCCCCTGAGTGCGTAGGTCGTGGGTCAATAGCCAGACCCGGTCACAAGGCTGGTAGCGGTGTTCTGGGCTCCGTCGCCAGTCCGCCTGGTCCTGGTACCTACGGATGGTCTGGGAGACATGCTGGAGTACCTGTTCCCAGATGGTCTCGCTCCTCTTGAATGAGGCGCTCCACGGCTGGGGTGTCGGAGAAAGAGGGGTCCCACGGGGAAAATGGAGGCTGGAAGCCGAGGACGCATTGGAAGGGCGTGAGGCCTGTAGAGGAGTGGCGGAGAGAGTTTTGCGCAATCTCCGCCCAGGGGAGGAAACGGGCCCAGTCAGCCGGGTTCTCTGCGCAGTAGAGCTTCAGGAACTTCCCCTGCTCTTGGTTCGCCCTCTCACACTGGCCGTTGGATTGGAAATGGTATCCCGAGGTGAGGCTGACTGCAGCCCCCGGCTTCTCTAGGAAGGCTGCCCACACGGCAGAGGTGAACTGAGGACCATGGTCTGTATGAATTACCTCAGGGATTCCAAACACTGTAAAGACCTTGGCAAAGAGTGTCTCCACTGTTTCAAAGGCCGTGGGGAGCTTGGGGAAAGGGATTCATCTGACCGACCTGGAGAAACGATCCAGAACTGTGAGGACCGTTGTGTGGCCCCGGCTTTGGGGTTGGGGATCGACAGTGGGACTAAGTGGCCGGATGGTAGGGTACATGGCGTCTTACTTTGTGTGCAGGTAGGACAGGAGGCGACGAAAGCATGGACGTCCTTGTCCATGTGCTTCCAGTAGCGGTTGGTGAGAAGTTGGAGTGTGCGGTTTTGATCAGGATGGCCTGTGCAGGGCCAGCTGAGCCCAGGTAAGGAGCCGGTCCCGAAACTCCGGAGGGACATATTCCTGTTAGGGGGGCACCCCGGTGTGTTTGGGTGAGCGCCTGATCCAGATCCCTCTCAAAGTCCCGATCCATCGACCAGAGGAAGCATGAGGCTGGGAGGATAGGGTCTGGGGGTTCTGGGACCACAGAGCTGGTCTCAAGGCAGCTGTTTTTGGTTCCTGGATGGTAGGCGATGCGAAGGTTGAACTGTGTGAAGAACAACACCCAGCGGGCCCTGCGAGAGTTGAGCTGTCTCTCAGCCTTCAGGTACTCCAGGTTTTTATGGTCGGTGTACACGGTCACAGCATGTTTATCTCACTCCAGCCAATGTCTTCACTCCTCCAGGGCCAATTTGACAGCGAAGAGATCCCAATCTCCCACATCGTAATTGCGCTTTGCCGTGGTGAGTTTGTGGGAGAAGAAAGCAACAGGGTAAAGCTTGGGAGGTTCCCCAAGGCGTTGGGAGAGGATGGCCTCGACTCCCACGCCCCAGCACAGGAGCTTGCAAGATGGCCCTTTTGAGATTGTTGAATGCCTTGTCAGTCTCTGGAGAGCAGCGGAAAAAATGGGGCTTAGACGTGAGGGGCGTGACAATTCGGCTGAAGTTCCAGATGAAGTGTCTGTAAAAGTTGGCGAATCCAAGGAAGCGCTGGAGGTCCTTCACCGACTGCGGCTTTGGCCAGGACAGGACGCCTTTGACTTTGGCCTCGTCCATGGCCACACTCAGCGGGGAGATGATATGCCCCAGGTAGGAGACCAACTGGTTGTGAGATTCACACTTTTCCCCCTTCACCCAGAGCTGGTTTTCGTGGAGTCTCTGGAAAACCTGTCGTACATGGGAGACACGAGTTGGTAGGTCCGGGGAGAAGACAAAGATGTCAACCAGATACACAACGAAGAAACAGCCCAACATGTCTCATAGCATGTCATTTATAAATGCCTGGAAGAAGGACGGGGCGTTGGCCAGGCCAAAGGGCATCACCAGGTATTCGTAGTGGCCTGTGCTGGTGCTAAAGGCAGTCACTTGCCCCCTCCTTGATCCGCACCAGATTGTATGCGTTACGGAGAGAGGGTAGAGCCGAGCTGGAGGGCTGGGAGGTGGAGACAGTGATCGAAACAGTAGGGAGACCAGCGGAGGAGTTCCTTGGCCGACCAGGCCAGGGTGGGATTGTGAAGGTGGAGCCATGGGAGTCCCAGGATGATGGGGTGAGTGAGCCCAGCCATGGGGAAGAAGGAGATGGTGTCTGTGTGGATGGTGCTAGCACACATCTCCAAAGGAGCGGTGACCCTGGTGAGTGGCCCTGAGCCCAGGGGTTGGCCGGCAAAAGCGGTGATAAGACGTCCCGTTGGGGGGTCAGAGCAGGGAATCCTCTCCATGGTGACGAGGCGATCGGCAATAAAGTTACCCTGGGCTCCGGAATCAATTAGCGCTGAATCAGAGATCCGTGTGAGGTAGGTAGAGAACGACTGGGAGACCGAAAGAGATGGGAACATGAGTCGTACTCACCCGGGGTGCGCGTGCTGGAGGGCCCGCATGCACTGAGGTGGTGCTCGGGGTCGGCGCCTGGTCGTAGTGAGCACGGAGGTGCTGGCTGGACCCACAATAGAAGCAGAGCCTTTGAGAGGAGCGACGTTGGCATTCTGAGGAAGAGAGACAGGCCCTGCCGAGTTCCACGGTCTCAGAGGGCGCTGGCGAGGCAGGTAACGGCATGGGAAGCTGAGACCGACGCCGAGAACCGAGGAGCTGATCAAACTTGATGGTGAGGGCGAAAAGGCTATCCAGGTCCATGAGCTCTAGAGATCCTGGCGTAACTCCAGACGCTTATTCCAGTCGAGATACGAAAAATGAGGTTGAAAACACAGTAAGCAATGTGATTCGAAAACTTGCACAAAAAGTATATGACCAAGTGAAAGGAGCAGTGAGGGAGGTGTGAATAAATAAGGTGAATGGAATGAGTCCCAGGTGTGTGTAATTAGAATTCAGGTGATGGTGTGCCGGTAACGGAAGGGGTTTGACACACACACCCTGGGTGTGACAGTGACTTAGAATCTCTGCAGCTCCTTTTGTTGTTTCTGTTTAGCAGGTTTGTGATACTGAAACCCTGACTGAAAAAACATAGTCATATATCATGCCATATCATATATCATATCATATCATATCATATCATATCATATCATATCATATCATATCTAACCCCAAATCAGAAAAAAAGTTGGGACAGCACAGAAAATGTGTGTAAAAACAGTGTTTCTTACATTAACTTTGACGTTTATTTCATTGCAGACAGTGTGAACCTGAGCTATTCCATGTTTGGTTAACTTAATTTCATTTATTAATCAACATCCATTCCAGCATTTTAGGCCTGCAATGCATAAAACGACTCACATTTTTTAATTAGTTTTTTTAATAAAAATGGATCTTAGGTCATTTGTTCTTGGAAGGTTTAGTATCAGTGTACAAAACACAATTCAAATACATCTTCTCTTTTACTCTATTAAAAATACTTCATTAAGGGTTGAAAATAGACAGATGGATTAGGAATCTCACTGGTCACTGGAGACCCCGCAGGTGGTGAAGGAGCCACTTTAATCTCACTAGTAGAATTAATTCAAATATCACGGCTTGTGCACTTGGGCTCTTCAGATACTACCCCATGTCCTCAAGAAATTCCTGAATTTTGTTCAAATGTTAAAAGTGACAGTGAATGCCTCTCCTGGAGCTTCTTATATTGTGTCTGACTTTCATGTGTTTAGCAGGTTTGTGGTACTGCAGAGTTACACAGTGTTTTAATATTTGTCATTTTTTCATCATTATTCTTTGGTGCAGAAAAATCATTTATTTATTTATTTTATTTTTTCCCTTAAAGAGCAGGACTGTATCATGTCACCTTCTCCTTATACTTCAGTCTGTGTGACTGACAAGGATTTTTGTTTGTGTGTGAGGATATTCCTATGTTGGGATCAGTTGTAAGCTAACATTCTTTGGGGATCTTACAACACAGCCACAGAATCAGCACACACGTGTGTAATGGTTTATTAGTCTTTAATAGAGTTCAGTTTGTCTAGAATTTTTTTGTCATTAGGTCAGAATGCCTTCAATATATTTAAAAAGCATTTACATACATTTACCATAGAATCTGTAGCTACCATAAATATTAATAATAAAGTCAAAATATTTGCTGTATATTTGTGGAAAATGACTTGCATCACATATGTGAAATACAGCTGATTTACGGTCAAATTATGTATAGTAATATGAAGAGTCTGCCTTACTTAAACCAAGGTGACTCTACATATAAATAAATAAATGAAAATAATACAAATGGCACCATGCTTTCATGTAATCGTTTTTTTTCTCTTATAGTTATTTGGGAATACAGAGTTCTGTGTAGTTGTCATGGATGGATCACTATTAATAAGTAAAGTTCATGGCCAATATAATGAACATTATTTTTCACAAACAAACATACTATATATACAGATAAATGGGCTGTGCTTACGCATATAAAGACATCTGTTTGTTAATAGGTAAAATAAGATCCATTCTTTCATGCCTGAAAACAGACCACCAGCATCTTACCTAGGGACATCTAAATCCATGGGGTGTTCTTACATTTGAAATCAATGTTACTCTTTTCTTTTAATGCTGTTATTTTGGTTCTTACAATATTAATGAAAAGCATTATCCATGAAGGTGAAATTCTGATTCATGACTTGTACGGCTTGCTCTGAAGCTTGAAACTCTGGCCTTTCTTTTGAAAGGTCTGCAGTTTGTGTGTGTTTGTGTGTGTGTGTGTGTGTGTGTGTGTGTGTGTGTGTGTGTGTGTGTGTGTGTGTGTGTGTGTG
>JAUZST010011451.1:0-11906 GCA_034779995.1 Parotocinclus haroldoi | reverse complement strand
GTGTGTGTGTGTGTGTGTGTGTGTGTGTGTGTGTGTGTGTGTGTGTGTGTGTGTGTGTGTGTGTGTGTGTGCGCCTGCGTGTGTGTGTGCGCCTGCGTGTGTGTGTGCGCCTGCGTGTGTGTGTGTGTGTGTGCTTGTGCGCCTGTGTGTGTGTGTGTGCTTGTGCGCCTGTGTGTGTGTGTGTGTGTGTGTGTGTGTGTGTGTGTGTCTGTGTGTGTGTGTGTCTGTGTGTGTGTGTGCGCCTGCGTGTGCGTCGGTGCCTGTCTGTGTGTGTGTAAAACTAATTCAAATTAATTTAATTCATGAACAGGAACAAAAAAATCCAGAACCACACACCAACCTTTTTTACATTTCTTTTTATTTATATTGTTCCTCCAGATCATAAATAAATAAAATGTGTTGCACAAAGCACTAGATCTCCTACGGAAGAGCTTACATTTTCTCTCCTTTTAGCTCCCGCTGTCTACATTGTATCTGTTTCTCTGATCACATCCCCCCCAAAATATGCACAGTTCCTTCAAAAAGTAGCCTTAAACTCTCGTTTATTTCTAGAGCGCTTTTTACAATGGAGCTTTGTCTCAAAACAATAACAATACTAGAATATCTTCTAGGGCCAATCATAAATTGTAACAGCGACAAGGAAAAACTCAAACATTATAAGAAACCAAGACTCAAAAAGGGGTCCGTCGTCCTTGGGTGGCTCAGATGATAAACTTAAGAATAAAACTTATATAGTTACAAGTCGGTAGGAATAGTAATACTAAATAAATATTAACAGATAAATTGAATAGAATAACTTAAGAAACATATCAGCATTATTTCCTTAGATACACAGCGTCCCTTTAGGAACTTAAATCCACAGTGGGATAGTTCCTGGTGGCACATCGATCTGTAACTCCGTAGTCCCATTACCCAGCCTTAGGGTTCCATAGTCAGATAGAACGCCCTAAACAGGAAGTAGGCAGCAAGGGCACTCGCTAGGTATTGAGACAGACCAGATGAACCCTCAGGTGCACTAGGGTTAAAATCTTATCTCACTCGAGTGGGAATACAAAAACAAATACAATGTCACACGCTTGCAAAAATGCAGCCATGGAATTATTTTAAAAAAAAGCCCATTTGTGACCATTGTGGTTGCAGTCTAGAATCAATATTTTGTAAAAAAAGACACTCAATATTATACTTGGTCGTTCATTTATGCTACTCCCAAAAATGAAACCTTTTCACTTTCAGAATAAAATATCTCAATGAAAAATCCCCTCATTTTTGTGAGCAGTGTGTTTAGGTAATAGGTACGTAATACTGGATCATTTTCCCCCCCATAAATAAGGGACTCTGTGTTAGGGTGCCAGTGGTTTAATGGTTCTCTTCATCTACATTAAGGACTTGTGAAAATCTGATGACGTTTTAGGCCATGTTTCCGAAGCAATTTAGACAATTCCAAATGGTTCACAGACTTTCGAGCAGCGCTTGTGTGTGTGTAGGACATCATGATGCATGTCATAATGGATGAAACACTCTCTCCTGTTTGCGCTACCCTGGCTGGGCCTAATGCAGGTTTCAATAATTGATTAACGCGCCAACACGGAATACGGCAAGAAATGTGTTTTCTTAATATTATTGTGACACAGACGGATGGCCCGAGAAGGCGAAAAATATTTGCCTACGAATGATTTAACACTTACGAATCAAGAACGAATTCATCCCTAATTTAAAGGGATCTGACAGGTAATCGCATGGGAAAGTCATTTAATCGCTTAATAAATCACAGGATTTCTTAGCTTGTCCTTTGCGTGTGCGCGTGCGTGTGTGTGTGTGTGTGTGTGTGTGTGTGTGTGTGTGTGTGTGTGCGCGTGCGTGTGTGTGTGAGAGAGAGAGAGAGGGAGAGATTGTAGTGAAATATCAAAAATATGTTAAGCTACACAGGCAGCACGGTGGTTCGGTGGGTAGCACCGCTGCCTCACAATAAGTGTTTGTGTGTGGAGTCTGCATGTTCTCCCCGTATCTGCGTGGGTTTACTCCGGGTACTCCGGTTTCCTACCACAGTCCAAAGACATGCGTGTTAGGTTGATCGGTGCCTCTAAAGTGGCCCTTAGTGTGTGACTGTGTGCGGGTGCCTTATGATGGATTGGCATCTGAGGTTGTTCCTGCCCTTGTGGTCAGAGTTACCGGGTGGGCACCGTCTGACCCGCGACCTCGTGTGGATTAAACGGAAGATGGACGGATGTTAACTTGTATAATAAGTTTGCTACTTTACATTGCACTAGCACTGCAGATAATGAGAGTGTGTGTGTGTGTGTGTGTGTGTGTGTGTGTGTGTGTGTGTGTGTGTGTGTGTGTTGTTTAAGTTTTTATTCCTATTCAGGTTTTGTATAGCACTTTTTATTTTTTTACATAAGACTTTCTTGTCCGGTTTGTCTAAAACACCTTTACAAATGTAGGACAGAATGTTTTCTCCCTAAAAAAATGATACATTATTCTTAATTGATTTCTCTAAATTGCCAGGTTGTCCAATCACTAAATTGTCATTGACTTGAGTGTGTATATATAACTAGTCTGTTGCTGATGGAGACGTTAAGTAAACCAACCAGCAAATAAACTAGTGAGCAAGCCACGGGTGACGGTGGAGAGGAAAAAAACATCTAAACAGCAGCAACTTTGGTAAAAGGGACCCGACATGCTTACAGCCTAAATGTTATATGTAAGAAATACTAAGAAAAATTCCGTAATTAACCATTGTTTGATTTACATTTAGCAGACGCCCTTATCCAAAGCGACTTACAATTAATAGTCTTACAGTCCAAGCAATTGTGGATTAAGGGCCTTCCTCAGCTTCCCAACTGTGGCAGAGTTGGGATTTGAACCCTGGATTTTCTGCTCCATAGTTTAGTACCTTAACCACTAGGCCACTACACTCCCGAAATAATACTGTAATACTTAATACTGCTAATAAGAAAATAAGCGTTTATTATAAAACCTACTGGAAAAATATACTGGACGTTGTTTTTTTTTTTTTATTAATTTTTGTATTATCTGCAGTGGCAATTTAACAAAAATCACAGGCTTACACTGAAACTCCTTATACACACTCACACTGAGCCAGTTTAGCGCGATCAGTTCATCAAGTCTTTGGACTGTGGGAGGAATCACATGCACACAGGCAGGAGGCCGGGAGGTGACGGCTGAATATAATATAATATATATACATCATTCATTTTTATTTGATCTAATCTATCCTCTTCAGGGTCACGGGGAAGCCGGTGCCCAGTAAATAAAATAATAAATACAGTAAAATGGAGATTATGAGGGTGTTCTTTAGTTCAATAAACAGAGGCATTGAGGATTCCCGTGTCCTCCAGCACATAACTTTTGGTAACATGCCATCCTCAGTCAACAGGGGGAGGGAAGGGGGAGTTAGAAAAAGTGTATGTGTGTGTCTGTGTGTGGTGAGAGGTCAGTACGAGTATTCACTAATACTTATTGATTGTGCTCTTGTTACATGTATTAAATCTATCACGTAGTAAAAATAGTTATATGGCATATAATAATAGATAGAGTTTAATCAATAAAGAAAATAAAGTGCTAATATGATGAAGCGCCATTAATGGATTTTTTATTGTCCTGAATAATTGTTATTTTTATATTTCCTATGATTTTTTAAAATGAACTGGCAGGCATGATTATGGATTGATTATATACTATCGAATTTCCCAAACTGGCCTGTTCCACTGCTGCTACAATACTGTCTATTCAATGGTGTGTCCTCTCTCTGCTGTGTCTGGTAGATATTTGGTTCTAGAGCACGTGTCGGGTGGGGAACTCTTCGACTATCTGGTAAAGAAAGGCAGATTAACGCCCAAAGAAGCCAGGAAGTTTTTCAGACAGATCATCTCCGCCCTGGACTTCTGCCACAGTCACTCTATATGGTAAGTGCTGCTCGGTCTCTTACTGGAATAAAAAGGCTTTTAAAATGCCCACTAATCATTTTCCTGCTTTCTAATACTATCAGACGTTGATAGTCTTTCGTCACCTGGTTTTAATTTCACTGTGAAATTAATCCTGGAGGTTCACATACTTTTGCCACTTACAGAGATGTGTAATAGGATCATGTTTTAATGCCAGAAAACCTCAATTAACTGTCTTAGTTGTTGTACAGTCATGGGCAAAGGTGTTTCTAGGAAATGCACCATTTCTCCCAGAGCAAATACTACAATTGCACATTTTGTTGCAAATCTGTTGTGTTTCCTTTGTGTGCAATTGGAATAACTAAAAAAAAAAGTTTCTATAATTTGACAAAAAATGAGTCGGACAAAATCGTTGGCACCCTCAACTTAATATTTGGTTGCATTTCTTTTGGAAATAAAAAAAAATGAAATCAATCGCTTTCTAAAACCATCAATGAGCTTTTCACACCACTCAAATGTATCGCACTTCTTTTGTCTCTCATCTTTGAAGGGTACTTTCCCCAAAAGCAGTTCACAGGTGTTCAGTGATGAGGGAGTTAAATCCAGACTCATTGCTGGCCACTTCAGAACTCTCCAGTGCTTTGTTTCCATCCATTTCTGGGAGCTTTTTGAAGCATGTTTGGGGTTCTTGCCCTGCTGGAAGACCCATGACCTGGGACACAAACCCAGCTTTCTGACACTGGCACTACATTGAAAAACAATCCCAAAACAAACATGTTCTTTTCTTTGTAGGCCTCATTCTGTTTTTGGTAAACAGTAGAATGATGGGCTTTAACAAAAAGCTCCATCTTTGTCTTGTCTGTCCACAAGATGTTTTCCCAGAAGGATTTTGGCTTACTCACGTACATTTTGGCAAACTGCAGTCTAGCTTTTTTATGTCTCTGTGTCAGCAGTGGGGTCCTCCTGGGTCTCCTGCCATAACGTTTCATTTCATTCAAATATCGACGGCACTGAAGCTCCCGGAGCCTGCAGGACAGCTTGTTGAGGCTGTTTATCCACCACAACCTTTCAACCTTACAACCTTTCATCATTTTTTCTCTTCCGTCCACGTCCAGGGAGAGTAGCAACAGAGCCATGGGCTGTAAACTTCTTGATTACGTTGCGCACCGTTGATAAGGGAATCACAAGTTCTCTAGAGATAGACTTGTAACTTTGACATTGTTGATATTTTTCCACAATTTTGGCTCTCATTTTCTTTTCTACAAAGTTTCTTAACAAATTTGAAAAGGTACCAATAATTTTTTGAGTTTTGTTTGAAATTATTTTAAATTAGCCTTTTTATCCTCTGCTTTCTGTGTTGCTCCAATACACACAAAGGAAATAAATGTGTGGGTGTAGCAAAGACTATCATTGCAATGTTTCTCAAAGAGAAATACTTTTGAAATGTCAGGGGTGCCAACACTTGGCCATGACTTTATGTAAGAACGAAACTTGGTTATCGAATGAATAAGTTTATGATAATGGTAAGCAGAAGCGAAATAAATTTGAACAGACAATGTGCTATTTAATGTTTATTAGCATTTCTACTCCTTAGTGAGGCGTAACTCGATCATTAGGAGCCATTGTGGCAAATACCAGTTATCACAAGGCACCATGAGGTTACATTTCTGGCAGGTCTGAGACGCATGGGCTCCCTTCAGTATTATGCATGAATGTAGATTTCATCACTGAGTGTGTCCTCAAGCTTTTTTTTTTGTATCCCCCGTTCGGAGATAAAGAGGGGAAAATGCGTTGAAATTCCCGCCATCTGCTCTCTCCTGGCAGAGTTCAGAGCTTGGAGGGTTTCTATTAGCTTTACAGCCAGAGGAAAATCAGAGCCCTCTAACGTAGAGTAATGAATGTTGTATCACATTCAGCTGTCCCATTCACATCCATGTTTAGAAAGCCAGGATCTTTAAAAATGTCGTTTTCAACCAGTAAAATACTTTTCCTACTTTTTAAAAAAACTTGTTGTGTGGACATATTTACATGTTTTACATTTACGGCCTTCAGCAAATGCCCTTATCCAGAGCGACTTACAACAGTACAGCCTTACAATTCAAGCAGTTGGGAGTTAAGGACCTTGCTCAGGGACCCAACTGTGGCAGCTTGGCAGAGGTGAGATTTGAACCCTGGACCTCCGGGTCCATAGTCCAGTACCTTATCCACTAGGCTTCTCCAATCCCATATTGAATATATTGGATTCTGGTATGATGGGTATACATATGGTGACATACTGGTCTATCCAGCTAGGTTTAATACCATAACATGATGGACCAGAATCAGACCAGCACTACCCTGCTAAAGAGACAGCCAGTTCTTTTTGGCCCAAACACTAATAACAAGGATAGTAACATTTCTAAACCCTTATGCAGAGAAGTAATTCAGTCTTTTCAATCTACACAATTGTGGGTTAAGAACCTTGCTCAATAACCCAAAGTGGCGTCTTGGCAGAGGCAGGATTCAAATTCTGGACCTTAACTGCTAGACGACCACAATCCCACAATCTTTAACCACATTAAAAATGAACCAAGAGCATGGATATGCAACTGTGTGTGTAAGTAAGTGTGCTTCTGCTCTTTATTAAACAACAACGCGTCCAAATTGCATGCTGCTGCACAAAAACGAATTGTGTCCTTGCTATTTTTACACACTATTTACTACTGGTGTTTTTTTTTTCTTTTGGTGATTCCTGGTGGTTTTGAATCCCTCATTGGTTTGGTGGTACTTTGGACTATTTGCAAAAATGTCACAGACAATTTAAACCTAGGCCGACCACAAGTTGTATCACTTATGATAGTTGTATCACTTATGATAGTTGTATCACTTATGATAGTTGTATCACTTATCACCTGTTCTAAATACTGAGCTCTGCTATTTCAGCAACACTCACTTGTAACCCGTTCCTAATATGAAGCAGTCATTTCTGGATTCTCCATAGTCAGACAGTGGCAGTAGAACTGGGTTGTACTGACACCCCAGTGACTCACTTGATTTCCAACAAGTCAGTTCATGATTTTTCTGCCTGCTGTCCTTAAACAAAGTCTGTAGAGAATTGGTTGCTGAATTTGATTGACTTGGCCGGCTTTCACAGAACCTTGACAGCAACTCCATCAGACAGCTTGAAAATGCATTAAAATGCCAGCTATCATTGTCTAACACCAGAAGCTGTCTTCACAGTCATGTTTCAAAATCTAGTGCGTTCCCCATTTAGAAGAACAAAGGCTTATTTTTTTTAGCAGCACACTCTGTACTAATACATATTTTAATGTTCTGTTTTGGGTGTCCACAAATGTTTGTTTGAGGTGTATAATGTATACCTTTTCAGGTCAGTTGTTGCAGCATCAAAAACCTAAATTATTAATGACCCGAGTACTAAGTACTAAAAGTGTTAAGGTTCCTACCTTTTCCCTCGCAGTCAGTGAGGCAGCTTATAACCAGTGTCTGGTTAACGACCTGATGACGAACACCTGTGTCTCCCTCTTGTCGCTGCGCGCCTGACCACCGGTGCACTAACGCCTCGACACGCTGCACGTCTGCGTCATCTTAACGTTCAGTTGGTAACATCCGGGGCCGTTTAGAGCTGAAGGATGTGTAGGAGGGAAACGTCAGAGGTATTTAGCCTTTTTAGGGAAAGTTCCAGGTTTCCCCGATCCGTCCCAGCCCAGCTCTTATCGAGCCGCACTTCAGCCGGCTGCGCACCTTTATTTGAGACGTGTCCCGGCTCCTCTTCTTCGTGCGCTACTACACGCTCGAGCTCACACTCGCCCTCTGGCGCTCCGGAAACGCCGTTGCACCTCTCGATTTGGGGAGCGTCCCAAATCGGCGCACTTTCTCGCACTACAAGCGCGTGTGAGCCGCGGCTCGCGTTTTTGTGTCTCCCTTGTGCATAGCGATTTGGGAGACCTCCCAAATCAGCACCTCATCGTGCTTTTGGCACGTTCGCCCACAGTCCTGAATGGACTCCGTCGCATCTTTCCCTGGCAGCTGATGGCGCCCGGGAGTCGCATCCTGGGTCCGCGACCGGAGGGGTCGCCTCTGGAGGGGGGGGTCTAGGGTCGTTATCGGCGCCGAACCCATTATCCCGCCGTAAAGGGCAGCCCCTACGTGTAAGGTTAACTGATTACTCTAAATTGCCATTGAGTTGTGTTAACCAGTTCTGATCTAACATTGTGTGTGTCTCCGAAATGGCCACTGATGTCGATAGTGATGATTATTATAAACCAAATAAACAAACAAACCCCATTAACATACGTTAACATACAAAAACATGCCCAGAAATGTGAAATATCCTGGGTTCATACTGTCTGAAATGAAATAAAATACAAGGAACACTGCTATTTTTTTTACCCTTTTTACCAACTTTTTCTTATATGCGTTTAACAAAATGTTACAAAATCACAGCGATCACAGTTCCATGCGATGTACATTTTTATATGTACATGTTTTTAGTCACAGGTTATTTTTTATTTATTTTTTTTTTTTGTGCATTACTACACAAATGCATTGAAAGCATTTGCTATTACCACACTATCTGCATCTGTTTACCCTTCACCCCAGCCTAATAGAGACAGTGTGTCTCAGACTCCTGTGCTCGCCTCTAAAGACCTGTCTGTATAGTTGATGAATATGACTGAAACAACAGCACTGCAGGGATGCATCTTGTCTCTGGGTCTGCTCTACCCAGTTTTTCTCTCTCTAGAGCCTGAGAACTCTGGCTAATGTGCTGTGTTGTTAGCTGTCCAATATCATTGCATCCATCAGCTAAATTATGTCTTTTTTTTCGAGCTCGGTTTGAACACTGGCAGTAGAACTGAAGCAGCCACGGTTTGGGCTGTCAAACTGATAGAAAACAGACACATGAGGCTCGGTACCTTTATGTCCTCAGCTGCTGACAGGTATCGCCAGATACAAAGAGAAAGGAGAATATAATGCCTATAGTTGTAGCCTTGCTGACTCTGCCTGGGGAAATGCTGGAACTCTGTCAATCACAAGTTAAGAAATGACGCGGCAAGTATTCGTAAAGTTTTGGGACGTCCAAACCCTTGGGAATGAAATCAACAATTCGATGTGACCCAGTTGCAGGGCTTTTGTGCTCTCAATCGCCAAATGACCTTTTATTATAATGTAATATAAAAGCACAGGACGACAGCGGTGGCTTCAAATGCACACTGAACCGATCATTGACTAGGTTTTCAGAATAGACTGGGTCTCCAAGGATGTGCCGTTTCATCTGAAAATGATCCCAGGTCCAAATCGCAGCGATGTCACAGTTTTACAGGATGCGGCGTCTAAATAACTGAGTAGACTCTGGCGTAGCGGTCAGCATTGTTTTCCTCCTTCAATCAAACAGCAAACATGTTCCTGTTCTTTACTGACTTTTCTTGCCGAACATATTTATTATATTTAGAGGCTTTTGTTTTTCACAACCTTGAGCCGCAATGACTCATTACCCACCGAGCCATACATCAACTTAAGAGTACCCCTAGGAGAACTTTGCAAAGCGTGTTTGGCGCTCTTTGAGACAGCATCGACAAAATATTATACCAGCCTCACTAGTAACACACTCAGCATACAATTTATTAGATGGCCGAGCCCCCTTTTTGCCAAGAGAACTGCCTTAATAGTTTGTGGCATAGATTCAAGGCGCTGGAACATTCCTAGGAAATGATGCTCTATCGGATTGAGATCTGGTGGCTGAAGGCAGTTTTATTTGAACTTTGTGACATGGCGTCTTTAAGATGCTACCCTGTGGCCGTTACACCACCAGCAGCCTAAATCATTGATACATTGATTGAGGCATCGAAGACTTGTCATCCAATCTTGTATCATTTTGCCGATCCTGTGTGAACTCAGTCCCCTGTTCTTAGCTGATAGTAGTGGTCTTCTGCTGCTGTAGCCCATCTGCTTTAAGGCTTGACATGCTGTACATTCAGAGATGCTCTTCTGCTTTGTTTGAGTTACTGTTTCCTTCTTATCGTTCATTTTTCTCTGACCTCTGGCTTCACCCAGGCATTCTCACCCAGAAAACTTTCTCTCTTTAGACCGTTCTCTATAAATTCTAGAGTTTAGCAGTTTCTTAAATACTTCTTAAAGACCAGCCTGTCTGAGTTCAAATTCACTGAATTCACCATACTTCCCCATTCTGATGCTCGCTTTGAACTTCAGCAGGTCATCTTGACCATGTCTACTTACTGAAATACATTTGTGTTGCTGCCATGCGATAGGCTAGTTAGATTTTTGCGTTAAGGTGCGCCTAATGAAGTTGACTTAGCACTGACATTGTTACGTGTTAAATCTTGAGGAAAAGCCGTTATTGAAAAATGTCTGGTTACTGGTTTCATTGTTTAAATAAGTGTCAGCGTTTTTATCTATTGAGATAGATCTATTTAAAAAGCCTCTATAGTTCGTTTGAGCTGATGAAATTTTGTGGTTTCTTGTACTTGACACAGAACTGTTTGCAAAGTAGGGTGACCGAGCATTCAACCCCAGCCCTGTTTTCACCTAAACAAGCCTAGCTGGACACACCTTTTCAGCGTGCCTCGATCTCAAAGATCAATTATTCGATCCTTATCTTCCTAAACAGCTTATTGATTGCTTCTCCCACAGTGTTAATCAAAGAAGTCAGTTTGACACATGCTGGTATTGAGCAAGAACCCACTTTCCCATTACTAAGAGCGTAATGGCCAGGTATTTATGGTCCCATGCTTGTTCTGGGTTGGTAAAAACAGACAAGCTGGATCATTTAGAAAAGGTCCGTACACGGCAGATCTGATTAAACGCTTCCAACAGTACAAGATACCATCCTGAGCAGCAGTTAGCATGACATCCCCTGATCTCCATTACATGGCAGTTACTTCCCATCATTGCATCTCCAATATCTGATCATTTGTGAGATGCACACTGGGGAGTTATAGACTGGTTTCTAGCTGCCAGCTTCACCGCAAGTTATGCAGAGCCTTTGTGTTAGTCGCTTTGGCTGAACATAACAGCCAAACCAATTCACTGGCGGAATTGCAAGCTTCCAGCTGAGCTAAATCCATGGCTGTCTCACACAGAGAATACAGAACATTGTTTGATCATGGTGCACTCGCTTTATAAGGTAATTGGTAGCCTGGTAGGTGATCGCAGGTTTGCCAGCGAGAGAGAACAGGAACTTCTGACCAATCCAAAGCACCTGAGACATTTAAAGGGATGGTACACTACTCTGCCTGACTATAAGGTCGTTATTTGATCCGTTTCTTTCTGAATGGATTTCAAATGAGCTTATATATGTTTTAAATGGATTCATTCGTATGCAAAGTGAGGAAGACTATTTTTATATTTGTTTAATGTTAATGCCTGACAGCGCACACACTATGATGTTCCTACACTTCAGCTCCACTCCAGCTGTTCTTCCATCATCAGTTCCATTCAGGCTTCACACCATTACTCGGACCACACAGGGCAATAACTTTCCTCTCTATCAGCTGATGCTCTGTGCTCTGGACTTAATAATGCTCATGTGTATACATGTTTGTTTTGTTCGGTATTTCATCTGCTTTCGCTATTTATCATATATGCTATCGTTTTATATTCCCCATTTTATAATACTCTTCATTATATTACGTTTTCTCTCAAATATTAGTCTACATATTATTCTCTTTTCTATTATACACTGCAACTTTAAATATATTCTCTCTGTTGTTTATTTCAACTATTGTATATTACGTATTATTAGTATAATGTTATTTATTATAGAAATTAGTGTATTTGTTACTTATATCATATGAGCCACCCCAGCATGTCAGGTCCTCCCAAGGTTCCTTCCTTTAAGCGTTCGGGGAGTTTTTCCTTGTCACTGTCACTGCTTTAGTTTTATTTTTTTTTATTCATACCTTAATTTACAAATTTAATACACTATTCTGATTTTTGCAGGCAATGCAAATACTAATTTATGACCTGATGATGGTAGTCCTTTGT